>QFEQ01000378.1:63145-84180 GCA_003316335.1 Hemileccinum impolitum
ACATGCTTGGTCGCTTATCTCTTATTTACAGTCCATGGGTATCTACTGGTTACCAGGTACTTCTATGGTCTGTGCTTATCTCTAACAGCTATTTGATCAAGGGGAGTGGCACCTGTTTTATTCAGAAGATCTCCCTTGCCCATACCATTCTAACTCTCTGGTTGGAACTAATCTAGCTCTAAATCTTTGTCAGCTGGAAGCAGTCCCTGTCCATGACACAGTCATCAAGTACTCGGGAATGGCATTCTACATGTCATTCTTTCTAGTGGAGAGTCTCATCAACCAACCTCCTCAGGAAATCAAGGTGGAGATCAATGACCATCTCCACCAATGGTTCTTCATGGACCCAGTATACCCACACCACCTGACACTGCTCAGCCTCCTCCAAGTCTGTCAGTCTCAGAGACAAGTGGTTCCCTTCTAGATCTGCTCTGTTGAAACAGGGTTCCCCATCACTGTTAATGGTCTTTGATACCTTGATGAGACAATCTCTCAAGCATTTGAGAGAGCAGGTTGGGGATTTCCCAGTTGCTGTAACAGTATGGGGAAATAAAAACTTTTGTGGTACATAGACAGGGGTATGAGGTATTCAGACAAGATATCTTTCCTCCAAACTATGCAAACATTTATCTAATGAAATTGCTACACCCAAATGATTGATTTGGAGATGAAGAATGGACTGATGACTGGCTAGGAGGATAAGAGATGGGAGATGATGTGAGGTGATTCAATGCCTACAGAGGTATGGATATGAGAAAGTGGAATAAGTTGTTTGACAGAAGGATGAGATCCACTTTCTGCGAGGACAAACTAGAAATCTATCAATGCTCCCTCTCCATTCAAAAACTGATTAAAGTCTCTATAGATACAGATCAGGAGGATGTTGTTTACACAGCACTGGCTGGAAATTACTGACCAAGAAAATGAGTAGCTGCAGAAGAAGGTGAGCAAAAATGAAAGCTTCACTATCTTACTTAAAAGTGGTAGATATTCAGATTCCCCTGTTCCTCCTCTTTGGCCAGTTTCTATTGCATTCACTCAAATGTACAATGTAGAAAATGAGGACAATCCTTTATTTAGCACCTTTCTTGACTTCAATGCCTGGACTGATAATCTAGAGAATGTACTACTACCATACACAAACTGTTGAGAAAGAGACCTTATCCTCAAAAAAGTTTAATAACAGACATTACCATATCTAATCTGCATTGCTTCCCTTCATTATACTTCAATTGCTTTGAAGCTATATCTCATTTTCCTACCCCTTCTTATAAAGAGACTTATATACATCACTGGTCAAAAGCTAAGTGGAGATATCTCTGGATCTCTAGGAACAAAAAGGCATAAGGAGCTACCCAATCTAGGATTGGGATTTCTGGAGCCATATGAAACAACCCTGATGCTTATACTCCCAAGGGAGATATATTCAGGACTATTCCACCAGAGGTGAAAAGTGAAGTGAAACAGAAGGGGTTTGAGTGGAATTCAAGGCCTGATTCACAGGGAAAAGGCCAAGAGAACTTTTCTAGGGTTCTCTGGCTGCTATTTCTCATCCTTATATACTGTTACAATGTTTGTACATATTATAGTCCTGGTCTGTGTGCATGAGGCTATGTCATGACTCATGTCAAGTCATGATGACTCCATGTGTGAAGGGTTTAACCATATAAAGGTTAACCCTCTGCCCAATGTCAAATAACTGCTGTGCACACAGCCATGAATATGAAATGAAGCTATGCACCAAGGGAAGTGAGTTATGATGACTCCACCATTACAAATAAGAAGTGTAGCACAGCATGGAAATTAAAAGAAGGCTGTGCATACTAAAAGGGTATAGCCCTAGAACCTGGGTTCAGGGTTTGAATGTTGAAGAATAATGACATGTCCATTGTATGTCTTGAGATGGAGCAACCATGTGTGATTGGTTGGAGATTAGATTAGGTCACATGACCTGATAAGATAAGATATCTTGTAGAGTGCTCTGTAAGTTGAGCTGTGGGTGTCACTAACCTAGGTGATAAGCATGTACATTGTGAGTCAAGCTGTTTCATCACCCCCCTTCTAAAGATTGACTTCCAGGCAATCTGTGTTCCATGCGTGGGGACAGTGGGGAATTGGTTTTCTTTAAAGAATGTGATAAATTTGTCATAGATCATGTTGAGACAATGGGGTGCAGAGGGATGAGATTGATGGAATTGGTTTACAGTCTCTTTGGCTTTTGACATGTTACCTACAGGTTCCCATGTGTGTTCCTCCTCATCGTAGCCCACCCAGTGGACTAGATATTCAATGTGTCGTCCTTTGTATCATGAGTCCATAATGTAGTCCACCTTGTAAAGGTCCTCTCTCTCCTCTGAGACTATAACTGGTCCTAGTTTGAATGCTACCTGTCCTGGCAGCCACTCCTTGTAGGGTTTGATCCTGGAGATATTAACCATAGGGTGTATCTTCATTGTGTGTGGTAGATGCAGCTCAACTGCATTGAGTATGATGCATTTGATTTTATAAGGGCCCAGCCATTCTTCTGTTAATTTCTTTGATGCTCTAGGCAGTTGAAGATTCTCTGTGCTTAGCCACACCCAATCTCCTGGGGCGTACATCAGTGCCTCAGATCTGTGGTGATCTGCCTGTGTCTTCATTGTGTCTTGTGCTTTTATGATGTTTTGTTTGGTGTCCTCCAGCATCATTTTGACTTTTTCAGCAAATTCATTGGCTGTCTGTGATGGTAGGGGTTCAACCCCCATTCATGGTCTGTACATGTGCATGATCTCAAACAGTGCTTTCTTGGTCATGGAATGGATCATGGAATTGTGTTGGAACTAGGTGAGGGCTAGCCATTCTGCCCATTCATCTTGCTTTTCTAAGGTGAATAGGTGGAGATACTGCTAGAGATTTCTGTTCACCCTTTCTGTTTGTCTGTTTGTCTGTGGATGGAATGCCATAGAGAGCTTGGGTTTGATTCCAAGCTATTGGCATAGATTTTTCATCACCTGTGATGTGAACTGGAGTCCTCAATCAGACACTATGCTCTGTGGGATTCCATGATTGACCCAAACCATATTTAGGTATAACTTAGCCATTTCTAATGCTGTTATGGCCTTGTTGCAAGGGATGAATTTGGCTTCTTTTGAAAATCAATCTATAACCACTAGTATTGAGTCATATCCATTGGATGGTGGTAGATCTGTGATGAAGTCAGCTGAGATATCCACCCATGGCATATCAGGGGCTTCCAGTGGTACTAGCTTCCCTGCTGGCTTCTGATCCATTCCCTTGAATCTTTGGCATCAATCACAGTGTGACACATATTCTTTAACTTCTGTTGCCATTTGTGGCCAGAAGTAATGCTGCTGTATTAGGGCAAGCATCTTGTTATAGCCCAGATGTCCTACTACTGGGGTGTTGTGATAAGCCATGATGACATTCCTTCTAAGGTCTTCTTCATCTGGCATGTATAGTTTACCCTCCTTTTGGAGGTCCATATCTATTCCAAATTTGACCTGCAAATCTTGTCATTCTTGATACATTAAAGCCTTGTTGGCTATTATAATTCGTTTGTGGAGATCATCTCTGGTATCTTGGATTCGAACTGTCTTGCGTGTTGCATGGATATCATCCAGCTTTATAATGGTTACTTCGTGATTGTCATTGTCCATACTGTGAGAATGATCCTCTTGTTGTGAGAGCACATCTGCTTTTGCCATAGTAGTGCCAGATTTGTGTACCCATTTGAATTGGAACCTGAATAAGTAACCTGCCCATCGTGCTTGTCTTCTGAATAGGTTCTGATTCTTCATGAATCACTGTAGGTTTGCATGATCATTCCAGATCTTGAATTCGTACTTGGTTCCTTCTAAGTAATGCCTCTAGAGTTCAAGTGCTCATATGATGCTGAGCATCTCTTTATCTGCGATGGGATAGTTTCTTTCTTCTGGGGACATGGTATGTGATATGTAGGTGACAGGATGCCATTTTTGTGTTTCCTTGTTCAGCGAGGATAGGACTGCACCTGGTGTGAAGTCCGACACATCTGTCTCTAATCTGAAATGACTGATGGTCCAGATAGGCCAGTACTGGTGCTGTAGTAAATGCTTTTTTAAGTGTATCAAATGCTTTCTGTTGTGCTTCTTCCTATTTGAAAGGCACATCCTTCTTCATCAGATCATGGAGTGGTCTTGTGATGGATGTGTAGTCCTTGATAAACCTTCTGTAGAAGTTGGCAAGTCCCAGAAAACTCCATACTCCTTTGAGTGATATGGGTTCTGACCATTATAATATGGCTTGGATCTTGTCCATATCCATCTTGATACCATCAGGTCCAACTACCAAGCCCAGAAATTCTATTTCTGTAGTGTGGAATTCACATTTTTCCAGCTTTATAAATAAATTGTTTTCTTCTAGCCTCCTTAGTACTTTGGCCACAATCTTGTCATGCTTTTTGAGATCGTTGGTTTTCATGAAGCTCAAGATGTTGTTGATGTATATGACCATGATATCATCCATATCTGCAAAGATCTCATTCATCATAGTCTGGAATGTGGTGGGGGAATTGGTTATGCTGAAGTACATGACTAGGGGTTTGTAGGCACCCCAAAAGCATATGAAGGCAGCCTTCCATTCATCTCCTTCTTTGATGTGGATGTTGTTGTATCCAGTATGCACATCCATCTTTGTGAAAAGCTTCACTCCTTGGAGTTTATTGACCAATTGCAATATAAGGGGTGACAGATAGCTGTTCTTGATGGTATGTTCATTCAGATATCTGTAATCTATCACCATCCATTTCTTCCCTTCTTTCTTTGGAATGAAGAATATCGGCAATATCTGAGGGGATTTCAATGGGCAAATATATCCCTTTCTTAACTGTTCATCCAGATATGCTGTTACTTCTTCTTGCTTTTCATGTGATAAGGGTATGTTCCTTCCTTTCTTCAGCATGAAGGTTTCCTTTAGGTCAATGGCATGATCCCATGGCTTCCTAATGGGCATGCATTCTGACTCCTTGTCTGAAAACACATAGAGATAGTTATGAAATTGCAGTGGCACAAATTCTTCCACCATTTTCAAGACTTTTGGCTTGTCACTCATTGTAGCTCAAATCTGATGTGCCTTCCAGGCATGTATCTGTTTTTCTCTCATCACCTTCCTTACAAAGGAAGTCTTGTCCTGCAATATTTGGCAGCTCTGCAGACATCTTTCCATTTTCACTATCTCCTTGGCCCAATTGATGTCAGAATTGTGCTTCTTTTGAAACAGCTCGACTCACAACATACATGCTTATTGCCTAGGTTAGCGACACCCATGGCTCAACTCCCAGAGCACTCTACAAGATATCTTATCTTATCGGGTCATGTGACCTAATCTAAGCTCCAACCAATCACACATGGTCTTTTCATCACAAGACATACAATGGACTTGTCATTCAACTTCAATGCTCAAACTCTAAACCCAGGTTCTAGGGCTATATCCTTTAGTATGCACAGCCTTCTTTTAATTTCTGTGCTGTGCTATGCTTCTTATTTGAAATACGAGAGTCATCATGACTCACTTCCCTTAGTGCATAGCTTCATTTCATATTCATAGCTGTGTGTGCAGCATCTATTTGATATTGGGCAGAGGGTTGACCTTTATATGGTTAAACCCTTCACACACAGAGTCACTATGACTCAACATGAGTCACAGCATAGCCTCACACACATGGACCAGAACCATAATATGTACAAACACTGTAACAGTATATAAGGACCGTAACTAGTGGCCAGAGAACCCCAGAAAAGTTCTCTAGGTCTTTCCCCTGTGAATCAGGCCTTGAGTTCCACTCAAACCCGGTTACCTTTCCCATTCCCATTCCCCTCTGGTGAAATAGTCCTGAATACATCTCCCTTGGGAGTATAAGCATCAGGGTTGTTTCATCTTTAGCCATGTGTATCCCAGCACCATTCAGTTCTTTCTGAGGTCTGTGATTTCTGCTGAGATCTTTTCTTGGTGTCCTTGGAACTCCATGATGAGTTCTGCCATATGTGTTATCTGCCCTGCAGAGTTAAGTGTTCTATCCACATTGTAGACTGTGATAGGGTGACATAATGGTTGTAATGGCAGGTAATATTCTTCTGCCCATCTTCTATTGAGGAATATCTCATTGGCTCTACTGTCTAGTAGTGCCATGATTTCATGATAGTGGGATTTTCTGAGTGGTGATATATTTATCTCCATCTGAATTTCTCTATCCAGATCGGCAGTGTGAATGCACACTCCTTCTATAGATCTGAATCCATCTTGATCTCTTTTTGTGGTGGGAAGTTCTTTTATTTCCATGATTATTGGGTTGTCAATCTTTTCAATGATGAGTTGTGTGACTCGATCACTCAGGGAGATGATGAAGTCATGTTCTGAATGATTAAATAAAATGATTCCTAAGGATCCTCAGTAATTGGCATCTATAACTCCAGTGTGGACATTAATCTGGTTCTTGGCTGCAAGTCCAGATCTTAGGGCTATGGGTCCATATGTCCCTTCTGGTAGTGCGATGGCTATATCTGTGGGGACTAGATTTTGTCCTTGTGCTGGTATGATCCATGCTTCCAAGGTGTATAGATCATATCCTACTGCACTCTCTGATCCTTTCTTTGGGAGCTTTGCTGTTTTCATCTTTAGTTGAACTGATAAATATGTCACCAATTCAATTTCTTTGTGTTTTTGAGTTTTTAAGGGAGAATGAAGCATAGGTGTTATGTTCCTGCCATACTCTTCTTGAGCCACTCCCTGACTTATATCTGATTCAGAATTACTATCAGTATCAATATCAATATCATTGAAGTCTGATCCTTCAGTCTCTTCAACAGTTAACTTAGAGAAATGATTATATGATACAAACTGAGATTCATGATTACTCAGTTTGCTTTGCCTTTTTCTGACTGCTCTTTGTCGTGGCATTCCTTTAGATCCCAAAAGTGGGCCTTGGCTTCTTCATATCCCATTCCCCTTATTGGGTCCATAGGATCTTTGGTTATTGTGGTGTTGCATGTGTGTGCATCTATCACCCTTGCACTTCTTGATCGGCAGCTGTCTTTATGTCCTCCATCTAGGAAGTGGCACTCTTTGCATTCCTTGCATGGTTGATCACAGTACTTGGATATATGTTTGTTCAAACCACAATTGTAGCAATTCTGTCCTTGAGTACCTCTGCATGTCTGTGTAGCATTGATCTTGTGGGGCTCTTTGTGTTCTTCCTTGGTACCATAATTGAATGCTTTGAATGCATCCAGCTGTTGCCTGATCTTAAGCACTTCCTTGAGGGTGTTGTCAATATTTGTCTTTTGATGTCCCTTGAAGAGTTTGGCCCTTATCTCCTTTGAGATGCCATTCTCTATATTATTAACCCTGGCTACATCTCTGAGGTTGGCTCTTTTGTTCAGAGCTCTCCATTGGCTTATGTATCCCTTGATGGATAACTGCTTGGGCAAGTATCTTTCACCTTGCCTGAAAGAGTGGAGTCTCATCATGGCCCAATCTGCTTGATTGATGGGTCTGAATAATCCCTCTATCTCTGACTGGATGTCTTAAATGGTTTTCATGGTGGATGTCCTACTATTCATCTGATTCAACTTGACTTCTACGAAATAGGATCCTTGTTGTCCCTGGAGCCTGGATAGGATAGTAAACCATGTCTGTTCAATATTCCAGCTCTGGATTCTGTTCCTTTGGTTTTGGAAGTGCTTGGGGTTTGCTTTTAACCAAGCCTTCATCTTGATCCACCATTCTTTGAATTTACCCAGTGAACCATCATAGGTTCCCAGGTCTGTGAATATCTTCACTTTGGAGCCCATGGACACTGTCATCAAGTAATCTTCTTCAGCATCTTCTTCATCAAGATCAAAAATCTCTTCTCCGTCTGCATCAAGGCAAACTGGCTTCTCTCACCACTTTCCTTTCAATCCACCCCATTGCATAAGTCTGACTAACTCTCTCATTTGTTGGTCTGCTTGTTGGGATTGTTCCTTTGTAGTGACCAGCTGCTCATTGGTCCATAGTAATGCATCTGTTAAGGATGCTGTTACAGTATCAACAAGTGTAATGAGGGGAGGCAGGAACATGTAGGAACAATGAAGACAAGGAGCATGATGAGCTTGAAGGGTGTGTGATAAGTAAAGAGTTCTTGATCTTGATAATTGATGGTGATACTGTAGTTGGGTTTCAGAACCAACCAGAGGGATTATCAACAAGTGAAGAATCAAATGGATGTATAATCCCTAAGATGAAAGTTGACAGAACTGAGGAGTCTGGCTATTGTAGTCTAGGGTTTATATAGTGAAAGGAACTCACTGACTAATAGTCCATGCAGCTAACACATGTACAATCATGAGGACAACATGAGGAGTGGAGTGGAAGAACATGTGGTGATGGAATGGAAGAGAAGTTAGAAAGCACACAATGAGGCAGAGACATGGAGCAGAAATGAAATAGAAGCCTTGCCTCAAGGTGATCTCAATTAGATCCCCCAGATCTGATCTATGATCAGATTGAAGATGTAATCATGTGAGATGTCTCACGGTCACATGATGAAAGAAAGAAGAACATGAGTGTAAAGTAAGAAGATTAAATAGAGCGTACTTGTAGAGGGAGTGTGAGGATAACCTGTAACAGACACCTTCTCTTGTTTGACTTGTTGTAGATATGTGGAATGAGAGTCCAACATTGCCTGCATATTGGCCATCATCTCCTGCTATGTGGTTTGTGCACTTCCTGACATCCCTTCAGATATCTTGTATGAAGTTGTTGGTGACTGCAGTGATAATTTCTACTGCTTGGATCAGTTCCCAAGGTGTGTTGGGTTTGTCCCAGCCAGATAGATCTTGTGGAGCACTAAAGTACTCATTTGCTTCTTTGTTGAAGTCAACTGACTTGGTGTCTTTATAAAGACCTTCTTTCATGGTTTGGATGACAAAGTCTCTGATCTCGATCTTTCAAGTGTGGCATGGAAAAATGTGGAATAGTGTCATGGTGTAGAGGAATATGATAGTTGCAAGAATACTATAGAGGGCCTGTACCCAACTTTCTATGCACTAAAACTTCAGCTTCTTTGCCATCCTATACTGCAGTGGCTTCTTAAGCATCTTCCTCACTCTCAGTGAGGATGGCTTGAGCCTGACTTGCCCAATCATCCAAGTCAAAGTTGTCCCCTTCCTTTTGTATTTGGTTACCCTCTAGTAAATCTTCTTTTGCCTCAACTGCTTTTGCTTTTGCTCATAGATCTCCCCTTTCTCTAACCCTTCTAAGTCCTCAAGTCTTATGTATGGTGGGGGAGTTCTGAGGTGTTGAGATGTACTGTTGATATCCTAGTCATCATTGGGATTGAATGATGGGGAATGTGAGTGTTCTCTCAATAAAGGGATTTGTAGTAGACTCACAGTGATGGCTTGATAAAGCTCCTCTTGATGGACTAATGTCCCATGAAAAGTGTTATAGTTTGGTTCCTTGTACACTCCCTATTTTATTTTTCTCACTTTCACTCATATGCCATGCATTACTAAGCATCGTTTTACCTTATCATTTCTCTCTTCCCAAAGTCATGTGACTTAGTGCACATGACCATGGGAACTGGCTCATGACCCAAGGCTAGACCCATGACATCATCAATGATGTCATGTCTTAAGGTCCTTATCTTTCTCTCATGGTTATTACCGTTTCTTTCTTATTGTTCCAGAACATTCTTTCTCTCACACTTGCCCTTAACCATTTCATACTCAGAACCCTGCCCTAAAGTACTCAGTCATCATATATAAACCCTCTCTGTAATTCCTTCATACTTTAGTCCTATTCATTTGCATTCCCTTCTCCAGTAGGGGCCCTCTGCTTCTGAGTACCACTCCTCTCTCCTCTGCCAGCCTCACCCTCTGACAAGGGGCTCATCTATGCTTCAGATTGCCACTATTTATTTGCCACTCACACACCTCATCCTCGTCGTTGACATCATCAATTATTGCATACTTGTGACTGTGTTCCTCATTTAACCTACTCAACCACAGTATGGTTTCAAAAAGACTCTTACAAGTTGCCTAAAGCTAGGCTCAGAGTCTTGAGCTACAATAGCAGAAGTTGCTTCCATTCATGGAAGGTCAACTCATTCTGTGGCTGAAGAGTGAACACTTAGTTCACTGTGGTGTAAGCAATGTCCCAATGTGAGACAGTAACATCCAATCCTACTTGTGGATGGAGCCCAGCAATCACAGAACCTTGTCATCATCATAAAGTGTCCCGAGTCAGAGTCAGAGTCAACAGGGGATGAATCAAGAAAAGTTCTAATGAAACAACCCTGATGCTTATACTCCCAAGGGAGATATATTCAGGACTATTCCACCAGAGGTGCAAAGTGAAGTGAAACAGAAGGGGTTTGAGTGGAACTCAAGGCCTGATTCATAGGGAAAAGACCAAGAGAACTTTTCTAGGGTTCTCTGGCTGCTATTTCTCATCCTTATATACTGTTACAATGTTTGTACATATTATAATCCTGGTCTGTGTACATGAAGCTATGTCATGACTCATGTCAAGTCATGATGACTCCATGTGTGAAGGGTTTAACCATATAAAGGTTAACCCTCTGCCTAATGTCAAATAACTGCTGTGCACACAGCCATGAATATGAAATGAAGCTGTGCACCAAGGGAAGTGAGTTATAATGACTCCATCATTACAAATAAGAAGTGTAGCACAGCATGGAAATTAAAAGAAGGCTGTGCATACTAAAAGGGTATAGCCCTAGAACCTGAGTTCAGGTTTTGAACATTGAAGAATAATGACATATCCATTGTATGTCTTGAGATGGAGCAACCATGTGTGATTGGTTGGAGATTAGATTAGGTCATGTGACCTGATAAGATAAGATATCTTGTAGAGTGCTCTATGAGTTGAGCCATGGGTGTTGCTAACCTAGATGACAAGCATGTACATTGTGAGTTGAGCTGTTTCACCATATAAGCAACATCTGCAAGCAGAACCAGTGGTTTGATTTCACCATTACCCTTTATCCTTCTTGATTATCTTTATCAAGATCTGATTGTTAACAAAGGTTTTCCAGATATCCTACTGTTCCTATAAAAAAGAACAATGACAACTCTCACAATCTCTTCTGACTTCAAGATTGAAAACACTGTCCTTAACCATGTTCCTATCCTATCTGATCTGTTTGAATCGAATCCATCCTATATTCCCTTTCTGTTTGGGGATTTGTAGAGGGCATCACCACCTATGCCAATATGGCTACAACTGATCAAAGCAAATGGATTGTGATTGACAAAAAGGTTTGTGGAACAATTGCTACATCCATTTCAGAAGCCCTTGTTGCAAATGTCTCCTATGAGTACTCTGATACCATAACCAAGCCATCTGTTTCTAAGGCTCTCTGGGACAGAATGAGCACTCTATTTGCATCTTGTGGCCTATCTGGCCAGTTCCACTTGTTCCATCAAGCGCTCTCATCATATATCAATCCAAAGAATGTTAGTGCTGATATTAACAAGATCACATTGCTATTTGATCAGATGCAAGCAGCCAGATTGACCCTTCCAGGATCTTTCTGAGCTATGTTCCTTCTCACTTGTCTTCTAGACAATTTTTTTTTCATTATGCTCTATTGTTGCTCAAACTACTAAGCAAGCTAATTTCACCATCAATAATATTTCCGGAAAGATCCTTTCTGAGATTGACTTATGCAAGACACAATGTCCTCTATATGCCCATATTGAACATGCAGAGATCAACAAGGTTTGTACTCATTCTACCTATCACATCAATGTGATTTGGAGAGGACCTTCTTGTACTAATACTTGGAAGAAGCCTCAGGGTCAATTTCATGGCCCACCAAACACACCTTCTGGTTCTGGGCCTAACAAGCCCTATGAAAAGAAACAAGGTTCTTACAATGGATCTAAAGGGCAGAAGTGTCAAGCCTTCAAAAGAAGGATCACCAAGAAAGGCAAGGGAAAAGAAAAGGCTCCTTAGGCCAATCAAGTAGAAGGACAAGGTTTCATTCATGAAGTTACTATGTCTGAACCTGATCTAACCATTTATGAAGTAGGACTGTTATTGGACAAGTCTCACTTTAACTCTATGGATATGCATTTCCCTGATTCTCCTATTCCTTATACTCCAACAGAAGGATTTAACAATTCTGCTCTGCCTTCCATTTATTCTAATGACTTCTTTCCTACTACTCATACCACTCATGAAGGTCATTTACCAGTTAAATACTGAGATATAGGAGATCAGAAACATTTACCATATGATAGAGGAGATGATGAGTGTAATCTTACCTCATTCTATGATGACAAGAGCAATGAGATGTTTTTGTTCTATATTGGGGCATCTGCCCTAGAGGGAAACTTAGTAAGCTCTGAGTTCAGTAAAACTCATTGGATGATCGACAATGGTTGTACTGATCATCTATCACCTTACCCAGATGACTTTGTTCATCTAGAGAATGAGAAATGTACTGCCTCAGTAGTAAATGGAGCTAAAGTCTTCATGTATGATCCTGGAACTACAGTAACTCCAAAAACCCTTTCCATATTTGCCTGAATTACAATGTGCTGTATGTATCATTGCATGGTGTGGGAATGTCGCTTAGCATTGGTGGAGTCATATCTAGCACTCACTCCCAGCTATGGAAGCACTCCCTGGGTCATGTGATTTGGTTCACACACCATGGAGATATGGTCATTTTAAAACAGCAATGTCATAAAAAGGGTTTTTTCACTTTTGAGTTGACAAGGAAATTAGTACTTAGTATACCCTCCTTTTGCCCTCAACACTGCCTGGATCCTCCTAGGCATGCTCTTAATCAACTTCTGACACTCCTCCACTGGTATCTTGTCCCATTCCACTTGAACTCTTTCCCATAGTTCATAAATTCCTTTAGGAGGGTTTTCATGCTTTGCAAGTCTCCTTTTAAGCCATCCCCAGAGATGCTCAATAGGATTGAGGTCAGGAGACTGTGCAGGCCAAACCATAGTCCTAAATTCTTGCTCCTCTAGCCAGCCCTTGACCTTCTTGTAGATATGCTTAGGGTCATCATCTTGTTAGAAAATGATATCAGAAGGATTAAGACCATAATACTCCAGGGTTTGCTGGAGCTCATCCTTGAAAATTTGAAGGTAGAGGTCCCCATCCATCTTACCATCAATCTTGGTAGCAAAGCCAACACCCTCCCAAGTCATACAGCCCCACATCATCAAAGAACCTCCCTCAAACTTGAGAGTTCCTTCCACTAGCCTATCACTAAGCCCCTCACCTGCCTTTTTCCATGCCCATTTATGTCCATCTGACCCTAGGCAATTGATTTTGGTCTCATCAGACCATATCACCATCTTCCAGTCCTCTATAGTCCAATCTTTATGGGCATAAGCAAAGTCTAAACAAGCCTTGTGATGCCTAGCAGAAAGGATAGGTCATTTGGACTTCACCACAGCTTTCATACCAGATTTCTTCAAATGAAGACAGACTGTGTTGGTAGAGAGAGGCTGGTTGATGATACTGGCAAGGGATTTGGTGATCTGAACTGCATTTTCAGCCTTGCCAGAGGTAATTAAATGCTGTGCATGACAAATGTTGGTAGGAGAAAGCTTGGAAGGACAACCTCCAACAGCTTTAGGAAGGGAAGAATGATGTTTGGAGCAAAGTTTGGATATGGCAGAAGGGCTAACACCAGTTTGCTTGGCAATGGCCTCACCAGAATGGTCAGCATTAAGCAAAGAGAGGATAGTGTTTTGTTAAGTGAGAGAAAGAGATCTAACCATGATGGTGGTTGCAAATAAAGAAGTGTGTGAACTTTTTTAAACTCAGACATACTATTTACATATGTATATTTGTTTGTACAAACAAACAACATCAAATATTCTATGATTTGGTTATGATTCCAATCATCAACTCAAAAGTGAAAAAACTCTTCCCATGACATTGCTGTTTTAAAATGACCATATCTCCATGATGTGTGAACCAAATCACATGACCCAGGGGGCACTTCCATAGCTGGGAGGGCATACCATTTATGACTCCACCAATGCTAAGTGAACTTCCCACACCATGCAATAATACATGTAGCACATTGCAATTCAGGCAAACATGGAAAGGGTTTTTGGAGTCACTGTATTCTTGTTAAACAAACTGGTACTGGTGAAACTAATGATTCTCCAATAGTGACTTTGGATCATGTCTGGTATGCACCAGATGTATCTTATCAATTACTGTCAGTTTCAAGTCTGACAAACCATGGCTATTGCTGTGAGATTACAAATGAGGGTTCAAGAATCCAGGATGAGAGAGGACACTTGGTGATACAGGCTTCTGCTGTTATAGTTCAGTTCCTCATATGCTCTCTATTTATTTTTCTTCACTTTCAATCATATGCTATACATCACTGAGCACCATTCTACCTTAGCATTTCTTTTTTTGCAAAGTCATGTGACCAAGTACACATGACCATGGGAACTGGCACATGACCTGAGGCTAGACTTATGACATCATCACTGATGTCATACCTCATGGTCTTTTATATCTTCTCACAGTTATTACCATTTCTTCTTCAACATTCCATTATGTTCTTTCTTTCATGCTTACCCTAAACTATTTAGAACTCAGAACCTTGCCCTAAGGTACTCGGCTCTCACTATATAAACCCTTCCTGTAATTCCCTCATACCTTAGTCCTATTCATTTGCATTCCCTCCTCCAGTAGGGGCACGCCCTCTGCTCTTGAGTACCGCTCTTCTCTCTCTCACCAGCCTTGCCCTCTGCCAAGGGGCATGTTTATGTTTCATCTCACAACTGTCTATTTGCTGATTGCCTGCCTCATCATCATCATTGACCTCCTCACTGATCTCGAGCACTGTTGCTTACTCATTGCCATTTTATCTCATTCAACCTGTACAAGAGCAGTATGGTTTCATCTGCTTTATCACCAGCTAACAACCTCCACTGGTTTCAGTTGGATATAATTACTCCAGTCTCAGGAGTTATTGCCTCTCTTTTGGATGAACAATCTTATCAGATATGGCACCAATGCTTTGGACACATCTCCAAGAACACCTTATGCCATGCCTCTACCAACCTTTCAGGTGTACTGGTTTTTGGATTGTCAGCTCAGCCAAACAACACTCCTTATAAAGGATATTCTCTCAGTAAAATGCCTGATCACTCTTTTCCTTCCTTTCCTAAAAGGAGCACTTGTCCTCTTGCTCTGGTGCACATGGATCTTATTGGTCTTATGCCTGTCAAGCCTAGATATAGAGCTTGCTTCATCTTCACATTCATAGATGACTACACTGGGTATGCAGTTTTGTCCTTCTTGTGGGCCAAGTCAGACACCAAGTCCAGGTTTAAGGACATGGTCTCTTAGGCTGAGACCTTTACAGGTCACACTCTTACCTCAGTACATTCAGACCAAGGGGGTGAATTTATGGGTCAGGAGTTTCAAACATTCCTCACTTCCAGAGGAATTACTCATCAAACAACTGTCCCTTATACCACTCAGACAAATGAACATGCTGAGAGATTTAATTGGACCATTTTGGAAAAGGCAGAAGCCATGTGCCATCATGCTTGCCTTCCCAAAGCATTCTGGCAAGATGCTGTGGAGACTGCATTACATACAGTGGCTCAAAAAACTGTCCCAATGTTTGCATGTTTTTCACTAAATGCAATAAAGCACAATAATCACTATGCTTTACCCACATATGTAAGTGTATGAAATATAGGTTGTACCTTTGGCTTTCTATTGAGCAAGGTTGCAAAGGATTTGGATATAATCTGATGAAATGGCAGTCATTTCAAAATCATCACTCATTGGGACAGTTTTTTTACTTTAAGTTTTGATTACATATATTAGACCCTGGCATGCTGTAAAGTACTTACATAAATTTGATAACAGTTCTATTATGTCATCTTTATGTAACTGTCATCAGCCAACACTATGTAAACCCTATCATTGTATGATTACTTTCCCACCATCAGTATGAAATCCATCTTTAGCTCTTAAAGGGATAACATCATCTCTCTCCTTTCTCTTGGTCTCTCCTCTAGGAAGATAGCCTGCCAAACTGGTCCAGGCAAGTCTACAGTGTCTAGGATTCTTCAGGAAATACAGCCAGATAAGACTAGACATCTTAGTGGATGTCCTTTAAAACTTTCACCTACTAATAAAAGGGCTATTGTTCA
The DNA here is from genome assembly GCA_003316335.1 of Hemileccinum impolitum. Classification (NCBI taxonomy): domain Eukaryota; kingdom Fungi; phylum Basidiomycota; class Agaricomycetes; order Boletales; family Boletaceae; genus Hemileccinum; species Hemileccinum impolitum. The sequence goes on from QFEQ01000378.1 coordinate 79,351, forward strand.
ACAAATTATTACTGGCAAGGCCAAAAATGCTATTCAGGCCACCAAATTCATCAATACCATTCTTGATACTCCTATCTCCTCTCAGACAGTCAGAAATACCCTCAAGGAAGCCTCTTTGAAAGCTGTGGTGAAGCAGAAAAAACCTCTTCTTTCTAAGAGTCATAAGAAAAGAAGATTGGCCTTTGCTCTCAAGTACCAACATTGGACTGTAGAGGATTGGAAGAGGGTAATATGGTCAGATGAGACTAAGATTAATAGGATTGGGTCAGATGGACAAGAGTATGTGTGGAAAAAGGCAGGTGAAGGGTTGATTGCTAGAGAGGTCAAAGGTACAGTTAAACATGGAGGAGGTTCATTGATGATATGGGGATGTATAGGATGGAATGAGGTGGGAGTTTTGAGTGAGGTGGAGGGAAGGATGGATGCTGAACAGTATGTGACAATCTTGGAGCAGGAGTTATTGGAAAGTATAGAGGAATCTGGAATTCCAGAAGATGACATTATCTTTCAACAAGATAATGATCCTAAGCATACCTCTAGAAAAGCTCAGACTTGGTTTGAAGAGCAAGGGATTAGGCTTTTGGATTGGCCTCCACAGTCTCCAGACCTCAATCCCATTGAACATACTTGGAATCACCTTAAGAGACATCTTTCAGCTTATGAAAGTGCTTCTAAAGGAGTTCATCAACTATGGGAAAGGCTAGTAGAGGAGTGGGGGAAGATTTCTGTAGAAGAGTGTCAAAATTGGATTGAAAGCATGCCTAGAAGGATTGGAGCAGTTATCAAGGCCAAAGGAGGTCATACCAAGTACTAGATACCTAGATTTGTATAAAGTCAAAAAACTGTCCCAATGAGTGATGATTTTGAAATGACTGCCATTTCATCAGATTATATCCAAATCCTTTGCAACCTTGCTCAATAGAAAGCCAAAGGTACAACCTATATTTCATACACTTACATATGTGGGTAAAGCATAGTGATTATTGTGCTTTATTTCATTTAGTGAAAAACATGCAAATATTGGGACAGTTTTTTGAGCCACTGTATCTACAATAGACAACCCATATGTCGTCTTAAATGGAAAACTCCTATTGAGTTATTCAATGGGAAGAAACCAGATGCATCATACTTTCAAGTGTTTGGAAGTAAAGCATATGTAGTCATTCCTCTGGAACAAAAGCCAGACAAACAATCTCCCAAATCTGAAGAAATGATATTCATAGAGTATGAACCAAATACCAAAGGTTGGAGGTTCTGGTCTAAGCCTTGTCATCATGTCTTTGTTGCCACTAATGCCACCTTTGATGAAAATAGTTTTCCATATTGTTCTGGCTGTCACAACTGTGACATCTCTGATGTGTTCTGACTTTATTTTGACTCTTCTTCACTTTCATTTGATCCTTTCTCTGACTCTGATTAGTATGTTCCGCCTTTACTTCGTACATCTCTACTCCACTCTAACTTTACCTTAGACATTTATTTAGATGCTCCACCATGTGACCATATGGTTACTTGACTATGTACCTATAATACCAGCCATCAGTTATATGTTTCACTTTGATTGATAGTTCCTGTTTCATCTTCATTCCTTTGCATGTGTTCTTGTCTATTGATCTTAGTCAACTCTATCTCCTTTGATAGATTGTTATCTCCAACTTTGACTATCTCTTTCCAACTTAGTCATCTCCTCTCTCTCTGAGTATTTATACCCATGTATGAGGACATGATTCCTTAGTTCATATATTGAATAAGACATCCTCTGTTCCTCTCCTGCTTCGTCCCTCTCATCTCTTGCTCTCATCTCTCTCATCTCTACCTCTGATTCTCTGACCTATCTCTGACCTATCATCTCCAACCCTCCAATCTCCAAAATACAAGGGCGGGTGTGTACAAAGGTGCAGCACATACCCACATTACTGAAGCTGAAGCCCTTATCAATGTGAACTCCAACCATAGTACATCAGACTTGTGTTCTATGCTAATTCTGACAGAGTGGAGTTTGAGTGGAGGAACCAGTCCTTGACAAAATCAAGAAGACAAACCTGCCCCTATTTCTTTGGATGATTCCGATAACTTGATTGTTAATCCAGATGATCCAACAAACATTCCGGATAATCTAGAATTACCTCTGGAACCAATCTGAGATCTTTATCTAAATATTACACTTCCTTAAAATGATTGACCCAATCCTGGTTATCAAACACCACCAGGATTTCCTTGGGATCATCTATCTCCACAAACATCTTCCTCAAGTTCTAGTGGTACCAAATGTCCACTATCTCCAAAATATCCTCCTTCATATCACTCTAATTTCATTCCTAAGAAATCTGCTACTGGCAGAGACAAATCAGAAACTGAATCTAAGAGCAATCTTAAGGATATTCAGATGTATCAGATACCTCCAAGGTAATCTGATATCCCTGATTTTTGAATTTATCCTACCTATCCTTCCAAGGATGAGATCAATTGTCCAATAAGATGATCAGGTAGAATTCCAAAACCACACTTTCTCCTTGATAATACCTATGGTGAAAATTTACCCATAGAGATTGAAAGAAATCTTCAGGGACTGAAACCAATTCAGAAGAAGCTAAATGCACCTTCAAGTGCAGAGCAGACAGAAGAAATATCCACCAATGAACAAGATAATCTTGGTGAAATGTACAGCAATAAGTGGATTAAACATCACTTCTCCACTACTATATAAAATGGAGAATGGGAAGTACCCAAACAATTTCATGATGTAGGAAAGCTAGCTACTGATCAAACAAAAGCATGGCAAGATGCCATGAATGATGAGATCACATCATTACATGATAGGAAGGTATGGGATTTGGTCAATCTTCCCAAAGGAAGAAAACCCATCAAAGGTGTTATAGGCATCAATGAGGAATGAGGTGATGACTGAGAACATGGGCAACTACTCATCTAGAGCAGCCTAATGCCTATACCAAGGTTGTGACAAAGGTAGAGAGGAGGGCAGTGTCAATGCCCAAGGGACTCAGCAATGGGGTGATCTGACAATATGAGAGAGTTGGGAGCCATTGTATGTAGGCTGGCTTAGGCCTATGAAACGAAGGATGATCCCCCAAGAACCACAATGAAAGGATAGTGATCCCCATTGTAGGCCTTGAGCTTATATAGCAAACTAAATGTAATGACAGTATAGCTATGACCAAGCTAGGAACTAGGGTGAGCAGTAATGAACAAGGAATGAGGATGCAGTGTGGATTAGAATAGAAGAGGGGAAAGCTGCATCCAAACCTAATCGTAGATTGGATTGTGGTAGAGATTCAGATGGGATCTATCTCAGATCAACAGAGATAACTGTGGAAAGATCTAATCAGGGACTAGGGTAAGGCAATGGTAAGAGTCAAGCATGTTACTATAGCTGCTAAGGTAAATTTCTATAATTGTAAAGGTAANATTATTAGTCTGGAGAACTGATAGAGAACAGATAGGACAAGCCATATCCTATAACAAAAGGAAGATGGGTCTATGCCATTAGACCTGGCAATCATGTAAAAGCCTGCTTTGTTGCAAAGGGCTTTACATAGATCTTTGGAATAGACTATGAAGAAACCTTCTCACCTGTAGCACAGTTTGAAACTGTATGCCTTGTGCTAGCATTATCTGCTCTCCATGATTGGGAGATTGAGGCACTTGATGTCAAAACCACTTTTCTCTTTGGAGAATTAGATGAAGAAATCTGTTACATTTGGCCTTGGTGAGGATGAATGTAGACCCGGTGAGAGCTGAGGACTTCCATTGGTAGACAGTGGACACAGATTCGAGACATCGCTCAACAAGGATAGATCTTCCCACACTTCAAAGGTGAAGGACAAGTGATTGGATGATGACTGAGACAACAAAGGTTATTCCACTTGAAAGGTGGTGGGGCAAGTAGCAAGCTATGATGAGGAAAGAGCAAGTATCCACTCAGAAGTAGGACAAGGACTTGGAGAGATCCATAGGGGAAGAGGACAAGAGATGTATTGCCAGGGTAAGACTAGCTGGGGATACATCAGTAGTAATGAAGGGTTTATATAAGTAAGGCATGGGAATAATGACTAATCAGATGGAATGGGAAAGAAGGGAGAAGAATGATTAGTTATGAGAAAGATGATGTCATATGGAACATCAGAGAACATTGAGGAACAATGAGAGGTAAGCAGAAATGACAAATGATATGATCATATTGGAAAGTGTGTAATCAAGATGACAAGTGAGAGATAGGCATGGATACTTAGCTAATCAAGGTCACTAAGTGAAGAGTTCAGCAAAGGGAATGCTGTATATGTTGCAGTGGGGGCAGTCCCCATCTGAAGAGGTCAAGAACAAAGAGAAAAGTGTACGAGGCAAAGTAAATTGTAACATTACCCCCTTAGTAACCCTGAAACCCCAAAGAAGGGTAAGGGATGAACCTGGCAAGTCAGAAGTTCACGTAGGAAGGGCCTGGGGACCCAGTGGTGTTGGTATAGGCAGTATCATCCCAGATGTTGTTGTCAATCTCTGGTGACACAGGATGTGGGGAAGCAGAGTGTTGGTTGCAATGACATGGAGTGGAGGCGTTTGTGGGATGCATACAGTGGGTGTTCCTGGGCAGCAGAACAGGACAGGGAGCAGATGATCGTGAGGAATGAGAGGATTGTGTAGAGATGGATGGAGATGTTAATGGAGGAGTGGGGGTATGAGGGCAATGGAGGGGGCAGCGGTATTGTGGATGACCCGGTTGAAAGCGTAGGCAATGAGGACATTGGTACCAACAATAATTGGGGCGAGTATGTCTGAGGTGATGGCATTCATGGCAGGTTTCCATGTAGCAAGGAT
>QFEQ01000383.1:5719-23815 GCA_003316335.1 Hemileccinum impolitum
CTTTCTCACATTCACCTCCATTTACTTCTTTCCTTCTCGAACATTCCATGATGTTCCATGTTCTTTACCTGCCCTTAACTAATTCTGACTCAGACGCCTGCCCTAAGGTACTCAGTCATAGTATATAAACCCATCCTGCAATTCCTTCATACCTTAGTCCTAATCACTTCATTCCACCCACCCTCCAAAGGTGCCTGCAACTCAGTGATACCACTCTCCTCTCCTCTGCCAGCCTAGCCCTCTGCAAAGGGGCCACTGCATGCTATATCATCTTGTATCTGTTGCCATCCTCATTCTTCTCATCGACATCAACACCGTTCATCACTGTCTCCTCGTATCTGTCTTCCTCATCGAAGTTGTCACCATTGCAGTCCATAACACTTGATTAGGACTATTAGAAGCCAGACCATGCTGTGTTCCCTCTTCTTCTTTTATGACACATACTAAGTGGCTCGAATGCATTGAAGTCCAAAGAGAGGCCGCCGTGTTAGCCTTCTACCATCTCAACATTTGAGACTGTACCCTGACACCCGCACATGAACCATCACCAGCCCCTTCTATCAACCCAAATGACCATACACCTGAACCTGAAGGTACCAATGGACTGTACCTATGAAGAAAGAGAATTCCCTGAGTAAAAAAGGCTCAACACCCCAAGTACATCTGTCCCCTCGAAGCATTCCCAGAAGACCATTGTGTCCTCCATCCTCATTCCCAAATAGTCAAGCCCGCCCATTATCAGTAAATCCCCAGAGTTCATTTGGAAGATAACGGACAGTAAGGATGTCTGGTAATCAACTATGGGATGACTTATTGAAGCAAATGACCCTCATAGCCGCAGCCATGCAAACCCTCATTCAAAATCAAATGACTACCTCCACTGCCTCCTCCAATGCATATAAGGCTTTTGCCAATCCTGGCACCTGGGATGGCGATCATAACAAGTTCCACATTTGGTAGACTAAAATAGGTGCATGGGTAGACTGCCAACCCAACCTCAATGACCACCAAAGAACAGTAGCAGTTCTTCTCTGAATGAATGGAAGAGCTGCAGACTTCGCTCAAGTAACTATAGAGCAGTATCCAGTCAAAGGTCTATGACCAATGTGGAAAATTCTCAAAGAACACATCGAAAAACACTTTTGAATCAATGTGTTGAAGGTGGAAGCATACAAAAAACTGGTTGCACTAAGACAAGGGTCCCTCCCCATAGAGGTGTACACGCAACAGTTTAATTTGTTACAGATTGATGCCAAAATGGAGCCCAGTATTGCCCTCCAACTCTATAAAGAGAGCATCGACTATAATGTATACCTCCAAGTCTGTCTCTGCCACCCAGCCATTAAAGAGGATCTTGAAACCTGGGAGGACACCACCATTGAGATTGGAAAAATGTTCCACAAGATACATCTCGAACAAAGCAAAAGCAGCTTCATTCCTCAAAATCAATACCACTCAGAACCACAGTTCACAGCAGTCAGCACTCAACCAGGTCAAGGGGCCCCAATGCAGGACATCCACACTGTCCAAAACCCTCCCTGAATCGACAATCGGGATTGCTATAATTGTGGTAAAAAGGGCCACATTTCTTGGAACTGCAAAGAACTGAGAAAACCAAGACAGCGTCCAGCATTTGATCCCATGACCGGAAGAACCACTTATCTGCCTCGTCAGAATTGTGAAATTCCACTTGCACCCACCACGGCCATTGCCTCTGTCACAGCCGACGCTTCCTCCTCCTCCTCTCACTCTTGTGCTTCGTCAACCCCAGATTGGCAAAATGAAGAAGTGCAAGCCTATTACTTCGACCTCTTTACAACCAGAGCCCAGCACCTTGCCACCAAAGGGCTAAAGGGAAAAGAGCCAGCCGAGTAGATCTGGGGGGTACCTACTCAGCTAAGGACAACAATTTCATTTCTAAAATTCCTTTTTCCATTTCTTCTCCAAATCGTTTCTCTTGTCTCAAAGTCAAAGGAGAGTCAGAAATCCATGATATAGCCTCACAGGCTGAAGGAGCTGACAAAACTTCATTGAATAAATCTGCTACCACATCCTTTGATATAGCTTTCGAAGCTGACCAGAGTGTCCAAGCTGATTCTTATGATAGTTTTTCTTATGGACTTACTTCCAAAAGGGCATCTCATTTGAGCATGGCACCGGAAAATAATAGTGCACTTAATTCCCTGTTGAAAGAATGTTCATCTCGAATTTCTTCATATAAATCCCCCTAAGCATTGTTTTCACACCAGGAACCTGATGCCTCTCAAGGAGGCGAATTTGATATTAACACTGACGTTTACTTTCAGGATCGAAAAGGAAACTGGACACTCCATACCACTTCATTGCTTCTGGATTCCGGAGCCATCCAAACCTTTGTAGACAAACATTGGGTAACAGAGATGGGGATTACAACTTATCCGCTATCTAACCCAATGAACATCACCAATGCAGATGGGTCCTCTTCCAAACATGGAATGATCCACGAGTATGTTTCTATCGTTCTTTCTTATGACGGACATGCCGAAGGTGTAGATGCGCTAGTCACAACCCTAGGATCTCACGAGGTGATCCTAGGATATGATTGGTTTTATTGACACAATCCTCTTATTGACTGGGTGTCAAAAACTGTAACCTTCAACAGGTGTACCAAACATTGCAAAGCCAATCAAGCAAAACAATGGATCCCGGTATGAAATATTGAAGAAGGACTTGCGGAGAAAGTCCCAAAACAGTATCATGAATTCCTCGATGTATTCAGTAAAGAAGAATCCAAATGCATGCCCATACGAAAACCTTGGGATCATGCTATCGACCTCAAACCCAACTTCATACCAAAGAAAGGACAAGTCATTCTGCTCTCTGATACTGAAATTGAAGAAGTCTGGAACTTCATCAAAACCAAACAAGAAAAGGGCTATATCTGCCCATCAAAATCTCCACAAACAGCACCAGTATTCTTTATCCCAAAAAAGACCAGCGAAAAACGACTGGTTATGGACTACCACTATCTAAATGAGGGAACCATAAAAAACTCCTACCCTCTACCACTCATTTCTTCCCTAGTAGACTGGCTAAAAGGTGCTGACAAATTCATATGTCTGGACCTTCACTGGGGATACAACAATGTTTGCATCAAGGAAGACGATGAATGGAAAGCGGCGTTTGTAATGCCTTTAGGTGCTTATGAACCAGTGGTAATGTATTTCAGCATGACAAATTCCCCTCCAACCTTTCAGCAAATGATGAACGATATCTTCAACGACATGTATGCCATCATCATTGTCTATCTCAACGATATGTGTATCTTCACTTGTAAGAAAATGGACAAGGAACATTCAGAAATTGTTAAGGAAGTTCTCCAGCACTTACGAGAGAACGACCTTTATGCCAAACCAGAAAAATGCATTTTTAATGCTGACGATGTTGACTTCTTAGGAATGCATGTCTCAAAAGATGACATTGCTATGCAAACCAAGAAGGTCGACACCATTCTGGAATGGCTGGCACCAACAAAGCTCAAGCAGCTCCAATCATTTTTGGGTTTGTGCAATTATTATAGATGCTTTATACAGGGCTTCGGACAAATCGCATGACCCTTTAATGACTTAACCAAGAAAAATGTACCATATACATGGGGGGTTGCACAACAAAATGTGTTTGATATGCTCAAAAAACATTTCATAGAAGCTCCTCTACTTGCATATCCTGACTCCTCACGCCCTATGCGGTTGGAAATGGATGCCAGTGATATCACCACTGGCACAGTGTTATCAGTTCAAGGGGAGGATCATTTGTGGCACCCTTGTGCTTTTCTTTCTCATTCATTTTCATCTGCTGAATGCAACTACCCTGTATATGACAAGGAGTTGTTAGCCATCATATGCGCTCTTGAGGAGTGGTGACATTATCTCATTGGGAAAGCTAATTTCAAAATTTGGACAGACCACAAAAATCTTGAATATTGGAAAAAACCACAAACACTATTAGGTCGTCAAGCTCACTGGCATGAACTACTTCAAGAATTTAACTATACCTTGATCTACAAACCCGGCAACACAAATGGACGTGCTGACGTGTTATCTCACCACCCTGACCATGGAGACGCCATCAATAACTTAAATGAAAATATCACCATATTCCCCTCCATGGTACTCCACTCCTCTAATCTCTCCATCCCCATATCTCTCACCTCGCCCAACGCTCGCCTCCCCACCAAGGGATCTACCACCACAGCAGGTTTCGATCTGTATTCTACTTCTGATTTTGACATTCCTGCCCATGACCAACTACTCATACCCACCCATGTCAAAATCCACCTCCCCCTTGGTACCTACAGCAGGATTGCCCCCCATTCAGGCCTTGCCTTCAAACATAAAATTGACGTCATGGCTGGAGTCATTGATGCCAATTATAGGGGATAAATTGGGGTTATCCTGTTTAACCATGCAAACATTCCTTTTCACATCTCTAAACACAATTGTATTGTGCAGCTAATTATCGAAAAAATAGAAAACCCAACATTAACCAAAGAAACGACTCTAGAAGAGTCAGAACGAAACGAAAAAGGGTTTGGCTCAACCAGAGTCAAAGCAATAACCTCCACTTCTCTTTATCCTAATTTTGAAATGAAACTAATGAACGAATCCGAACAGTTGGGTGTCAATGCCATTAATGAGTACAAATATTATGCTCAGGACAAAATCTTCTGCTCTTCAAACAGCATAGTTTTCGTGCCCCCTTCCCTTTGCAATGAACTTATTTCTCTTTGTCATGATTCTCCAATGGCAGGCCATCCAGGCCGAGACCACACCATTATTGCCATTAAACAATTTTACTGGTGGCCCAGCATAGCCAAAGACATTGCTTCATATATTGAGCACTGTCAGGTGTGCTCCCTCATGAAGGGATCATCAAAGCCACTGGCAGGAAAATTAATTCTGCTTCCTATCCCTTCTGGCCCTTGGGTCAACATATCTATCGATTTCGTCACTGGTTTTCCCACCTCTAAAGGGTATGATGCCATTGGCATCGTAGTCGATTGTTTTTCCAAAGAAATTGTTCTATTTCCTTGTACAAAATCCACTTCATCCACTGATCTGGCACTTTTATTTAGAGATCATGTTTGGTGTACGCATGGACTTCCTAACACTATCGTCTCGGACAGGGGACCATAATTCATGTCAGAGTTCACAAAGGAACTCTGCAAAGTGTTGGGGATCCAACAGAAGTTGTCTACAGCATATCATCCACAGATGGACAGACAAACCGAACGAATCAACTGCAAGGTACTAGCATATCTCAGAGCATACATTGCAAAACAACAAGACTCTTGGAGCGATTGGCTCAAAATGGCACAATTCATACACAACTTGTCCTTGACCACGGCCACTGGTGCCACCCCCTTTGAAGTAACCTGTAATTATCATCCTTGATGAGGAGTTGAACCATCCTCCTCTACAACCCCTGGAGGGTCACTAGCTTCTTCAATGGCCAAATCACACGACAAAATTGCCGCCACGCTCACTAAATCCAGAGACCGGATGGTACAAAACCAAGAGTCTAAATGTTCTTCCGCTCCCTCATATGCTATTGGTGACCTGGTCTGGCTATCCACTGACCACCTCACGCTTCCATACCCTGCGCATAAATTAACACATAAATTCATCGGTCTGTACCATATTACAGCCATGCTCCCTAATGCCATTACCCTCCACCTCCCTTCCACTGTCTCCATCCATCCAATGGTCAATGTCTCTCATGTTAAACCATACAAAGCTCCACTGGCTGGCCAGCCTGTATTTAAACCAGATGCTATCATGGTCATAGAGGACCGCCACGAAGAATCCGAGGTTGACTTAATTGCAGCCAGTCGCCTTTCAAGAGGCAAATTACAGTACCTCATCCATTGGAAAGGATAGGACGAGGTGGATCACATCTGGGAACTGGCCGCTAATATGACACATGTGCAGAACACTATCAACAACTTCCATTGTCTTCACCCCTCTGCTCCCCGCCCTATCCAGGGCATCTCCGACATGCAATTCCTCTCCCTCTTCTCTCCTTTTGGGTCCTCCTATACCAAATTTGCAGACTTAAGGTTGGACCTCGAATCTGATGAATGGGGGGTAGTGTTATAGTTTGGGCACGTGTATGCCCCATTTTTCACTTTAATATTCACTCATATGCATGCATCACTAAGCACCATTTACTTAGTCAATTTCTCTTTCCAAAGTCATGTGATTGCGGGAATTCTCACATGACTTGAGACTAGCCTTATGACATCATAGATGATGGCATACCTCATGTTCATTATCTCTTTCTCACATTCACCTCCATTTACTTCTTTCCTTCTCGAATATTCCATGATGTTCCATGTTCTTTACCTGCCCTTAACTAATTCTGACTCAGACGCCTGCCCTAAGGTACTCAGTCATAGTATATAAACCCATCCTGTAATTCCTTCATACCTTAGTCCTAATCACTTCATTCCACTCACCCTCCAAAGGTGCCTGCAACTCAGTGAAATCACTTTCCTCTCCTCTGCCAGCCTAGCCCTCTGCAAAGGGGCCACTGCATGCTATATCATCTTGTATCTGTCGCCATCCCAATTTTTGACCTCAACCTCATTCTTCTCATCGACATCAACACCATTCATCACTGTCTCCTCGTATCCATCTTCCTTGTCGAAGTCATTGCTGTTGCAGTCCATAACATATTTCCATCTGCTTCTTTCCTTTGTTAACATTCCATGACATTCTACATTCCCAGCCTACCCTAAGGTCATAGCTCCTCCCTATATATACCATCCTGTATTGTCACTATACCTTAGTCCTATTCACTTTGTTCCACCCACCACCAACAGTGCCTGCAACTCAGTGGAACCACTCTTCCTCTTCCTTGCCAGCTTAGCCCTCTCATCATCTCTGTCACTGTTCCGATTTTCGACCTCATCCTCATCATCCTCATTGACGTCAACACTCTCAGTCACCATCTCCTCATTTCTGTTTTCCTCATCCAGGTCATCATTGCAGCCAGCAACACTTGAATAGGACTATCAGAAGCCAAACCCCACTGTGTTCCTCTTCCTATTTGCATGTCCCATACTAAGTGGCTTGAACATATTGAAGTTCAAAGGGAAGCTGCCACTCTCGCATATTACCATCTTAATGTACAGAGACCCTGTACTCCATCACCCACTCTGTCTATCAACCCCAACAACTTTACATCTAAACCCAAAGGAACTAACGGACTGTTCCTCCACAGAAAAAAGATTCACACCCATCACATGCACCAACAAGAAGAAAAGTACCTCTGCACCCACTGAAACCCTTGGGATTTAGGAACCACTATTCCCTCTGTCCTCCAAACCTGCTCCCAGCTTCACCTGAATCAACAATATCTCTGAAACCCATCCCCAGAAACCATTTGAAAGATTGTGGTTAGTAAGGATGCTGGATGTATAAGATGTCCTCGACGCAATCAACAGCTTAGTCACCCTCATGACCCGACAAGCCACCCTGACTTCAAATGCATACAAGGCTTTCACCAAATCCGGGACCTGGGAGGGTGATCAAAAGACCTTCTGTAACTGGTGGGTCCAATTGGTCACCTGGATTGAGTGCCAAACCAGCCTCAATAACAAACAAAAAACTGCCGCCACCTACCTCCAACTAACAGGCAAGGCCACTGATTTCGTGCACATCCAACTGGCATGTTATAACAAGCTGGAAGATAGTGAACCTGATGCTGGAAGAAAGTTGTTGGTCTGGCCAATATGGGTACAGGTTAAAAAAGACATTGAGGACCACTTTCATATCAATGTCCTCAAGAAAGAGACCTATAAGGTATTTGCCACATTCAAACAAGATCGACTCCTGATTGAAGTATTCATACAGCAGTTCGATATCCTCTGCCTTGATGCCTACATAGACGATCTATACATCCTCCACATCTACAAAGAAAATATTGATTACAATATTTATTTCCAGCTTTCTCTATGGGATCCTCCACTCACCAATGACCTTGCTGTTTGGAAGAAACATGCAATAGTAGTCAGCAAAATGTTCAACAAGATGTGCCTGGAACATTCAAAAATCATCATGCCCACCTTGCTACATCCAGAGGTACCTCGATTCACTGTGGTTGGCACACAGCTGGAACAAGGCACTCCTATGTAGGATATTCATGCAGTGCAAGGACAAGTCCCCGACACTCGGACTTGCTATAACTGCAACAAACAGAGACATATATTCTGAAACTGCAAAAAGCCTTGGTGCACTCATGGTCAAGGACAAGCCACCTTTAACCCCCTCACTGGTCACACATCATATGCCCTGCCTTGTTTTCAGAATTGCGAGATCCTGCTTGCCCCCACAATGGCCATTGCCTCAGTCATGGCCACTCCTCCTCCTCTCCAATGCCAGGTCCACCTGCCTGGCAAAATGAAGAAGTACAGGCATATTACTTCGACCTTTATGAAGCAAGAGCATGGCAGCTGGCTGCTGAAGGACTTAAGGGAAAAGGGAAAGCCAAGCAGATCCAGGGGGTACCTACTCAGCCACGGACAAAAGTTTTCTTTCTTCTATTCCTTTTTCTATTTCTTCTCTGAACCATTTCTCTTGTCTCAATATCGAAGGGGAGATGGACATTGAAGCAGATGACAAAGCTTCTTTGAACAATACTACGTATGGACTCACATTCAAAAGGGCGTCTCGATTGAGTGTGGCACCAGATTATAATAGTGCGCTTAATTCCCTCTTGAATGAACGATCTTCTCAAATTTCCTCATATAAATCCCCTCAAAATTCTTTTTCTCACCAGGAATCTGATGCCTCTCAAGGAGGTGAATTCAATATAAATACTGATGTCTATTTTCAAGATAAAAACAACAAATTGACCTTCTGTACCACCTCTTCTCTTCTGGACTCTGGAGCAGTCCAGACCTTCATTAACAAACATTGGGTTACGGAGATGGGAATCCAAACACATTCCCTCTCAAACCCTATGAATGTCACTAATGTGGATGGATCCTCTTCCAAACATGGAATGATCCACAAGTATGTTTCCATCATTCTCTCTTATGATGGACATTCCGAGGGTGTAGATGCGCTAGTCACAACTCTAGGCTCTCATGAGGTAATCTTGGGATATGATTGGTTTTACTGACATAATCTACTCATTGATTGGGTAATGAAAATGATAAACTTTAACAGGTGCACTAAACATTGCAAAGCCTACTAAACCCAGCCATGGATCCCGGTCTGATCTATCGAAGAAGGTCTAGTAGAAAAGGTACCAAAATAATATCATGGATTTCTTGACATATTTAGCAAAGAGGAATCCAAATGGATGCCAGTCCACAAACCTTGGGACCATGCCATCGACCTCAAACCTGACTTTATGCCTAAAAAGGGTTGAGTCATCCCACTTGCTGATGCTGAAATAGAAGAAGTCTGGAACTTCATCAAGACTGAACAAGAAAAGGGCTATATCTGTTATAGGCATCAACAAGGAATGAGGTTGATAATGAGAACATGGGCAACTACTCAACTAGGAGCAGCCCAATGTCTATACCGAGGTTGCGATGAGGTAGAGAGGAGGGTGGTGTCAATGCCCTGAGGACTCAGCGATGGGGTAATCCAACAAAATGAGAGAGTCAGAGCCATTGTACATAGGCTGGCTTAGGCCTATGAGAATGAAGGATGATCCCCTAGAGACCACAATAAAAGGATAGGGATCCTCCACTGTAGTCCCCAGGCTTATATAGCAGAACTATAGTAGTGACAGTGCCTAGTGATGTGACTAGGGTACAGGGTAGTCTGTACATGAGGTAGTGGTGGGGTAGAAGGTATGGCTACAAGAAGGAGCGAAGATTAACAGCGTGAGGCTTACATGTGAAGGTGGAAGAATGGAAGTGAAGGTGTAAGCCAAACCTAACCATAGATTGGATCATGGCAGAGATCCAGATGGGATCTATCTCTGATCAACAGAGATAACTGTGGGAAGATCTAATTGTGAGTAGGGTAAGGATAAGGGCAGGGTCAAGCGTGTGCCCGTAATCCGCTAAGGTAAACGTTAAGATAAATGTTAGTCCAGAGAACTGATAGAGATAGCAAGTATGAGCCGTGTACTGTAACAATATCCACCCATCAAAATCTCCACAAACGGCTCTCATATTTTTTATCCCAAAGAAGACTGGGGAGAAATGATTGGTAATGGATTACCAGTACTTAAATGAGGGAACAGTCAAGCACTCATACCCTCTTCCACTCATTTCTTCACTTGTTGACTGCCTGAAAGGCGCCAATAAATTCACTTGCCTCAACCTGAGATGGGGATATAATAATGTCTGCATTAAAGAAGGTGACAAGTGGAAAGCCACATTTGTGACACCCTTGGGCGCTTACGAACCAGTTGTTATGTATTTCGGAATGACAAACTCACCACCTACATTCCAACAGATAATAAATGACATATTCAACAATATGTACGTGGTGGTCATCATTTATTTAGATGATATGTGTATCTTCACATGCAAGAAAAGTGATGAGGAACACTCGGAAATTGTCAAAGAGTCCTTCAATGCTTGCGCGAAAACAACCTCTATGCCAAACCAGAGAAGTGTGTATTTAATGCTAACGATGTCGATTTTCTAGGCATGCATGTCTCAAAAGACAGTGTCACCATGCAAACCAAGAAAGTCAACGCTATTCTGGCATGGCCAGCACCCACCAAACTCAAACAGCTCCAGTCATTCCTTGGACTCTGTAACTATTATTGATGATTTATTAAAGGCTTTGGTCAAATTGCGTGCCCCCTCAATGATCTCACCAAGAAAAATGTACCTTACACTTGGGGGGTGACACAACAAAATGTGTTTGACACGCTCAAAAAACATTTCACTGAAGCACCACTCCTTGCTTATCCCGACCCCTTCCACCCTATGCATTTGGAAACTGATGCCAGTGACATCACCACAGGCACAGTATTATCAATTCAAGGGGAGGATAATTTATGGCACCCATGTGCTTTTCTTTCTCACTCCTTTTCTGCTGCTGAATGAAATTACCCAGTCTATGACAAGGAATTACTTGCTATTATATGCACTCTTGAGGAGTGGCGACACTATCTTATTGGAAAAACTGACTTCAAGATTTGGACAGACCATAAGAATCTTGAATACTGGAAAAAACCCCAAACACTGTCTGGCCGACAAGCTTGCTGGTATGATTTACTTCAAGAGTTTAACTATACCCTAATTTACAAGCCAGGCAACATGAATAAACATGCCAATGCTCTCCCTCATTGCCTGGATCATGGGGATGCTATCAATAATTTAAATGAAAATATTACTGTCTTTCCCTCCACCGTTTTATGCTCTTCTAATTTATCTATCTCCATGTCACTCACCTCCCCAGATGCCCAACTACCCACCAAAGGCTCCTCTGCAGCAGCAGGTTTCGACCTGTATTCTACAATTGATCTTGACATTCCTGCCCATGACCAACTCCTCATACCCACCCATGTCAAGATTCAACTTCTCTTTGGTACCTACGGCAGGATTGCCCCCCGCTCAGGCCTCGCCTTCAAACACAAAATCAATATCATGGCCAGAGTCATTGATGCCGATTATAGGGGAGAAATCAGGGTAATCCTGTTCAACCATGCTGATACACCATTTCACATCTCAAAGCATGACCAAATTGCACAACTAATTATTAAAAAAATAGAAAACCCAACACTCACAGAGTCAATGGAATTAGAAGACTTGCTATGTAATGATAAATGGTTTGGCTCCACTGGAGTACAAGCCATTTCCTCCACTTCATTAAAACCCAACTTCGAAACTAAATTATCAACAGAATCCAAAAAAATGGGCATTGATGCCATCAACGAATATGAATACTATGCTTAGGACAATTTGTTCAGAACTTCTAATGGCATTGTCTTTGTGCCCCCTTCTCTTCATACCAAACTCATTTCTCTCTTTCATGACTCCCCTATGGCAGGCCATCCAGGCTGAGACTGGACAATTAGTGCAATAAAATGTTTCTATTGGTGGCCCAGAGCTGCTAAAGACATTGCTTCATACATAGAACACTGTCAGGTGTGCTCCCTCATGAAGGGATTATCAAAGCCACCAGCAGGAAAGTTAATTCCTCTACCTATTCCTTCCTGTCTATGGACAGATATATCTATCAATTTTGTTACAGGATTTCCCACCTCCAAAGGGTATGATGCCATTGGTATCGTAGTTGATTGTTTCTCTAAAGAAATCATTTTATTTCCTTGTCACAAAACCACTTCTTCCACCAACCTAGCACTTTTATTTAGAGACCATGTCTGGTGCACACACAGACTCCCTGACACTATTGTTTCAGACAGAGGACTGCAATTCATGTTGGAATTCACAAAGGAGCTATGCAAAGTATTGGGGATCCATCAGAAGTTGTCTACCGCTTATCACCCTCAGACGGATGGCCAAATGGAATGAATCAATTATGAGGTACTAGCTTACCTTAGAGCATATATTGCCAAGCAACAGGACTCTTGGAGCGACTGGATCAAGATGGCACAATTTGTGCACAACTCCTCTCTTACCACTGCCACTGGCACAACCCCCTTTCAAGTTACTCATAATTATCAGCCCAGACTCGGGGTAGAACCCTCTTCATCCACTACCCCTGGGGGGTCACTCACTTCTTCAATGGCAAAATCGCACAACGAAATAGCCACCACACTCACTAAATCCAGAGACTGGATGGTTCACAACCAAGAGTCTAAATGCTCCCTTGCATCCTCTTATGCTGTCAGAGACCTGGTTTGGCTGTCTACTGACCACCTCTCACTTCCCTACCCCGCATGTAAATTAACACAGAAGTTCATTGGTCTGTATCGTATTACCGCCATCCTTCCTAATGCTGTTACCCTTCATCTCCCTGCCTCCATATCCATCCATCCAACAGTTAATGTTTCCTGCATTAAATCCTATAAAGCTCTGCTGGCTGGCCAGCCCGTATTTAAAGCAGATGCTATCATGGTCATAGAAGACTGACATGAAGAATACAAAGTTGACTTTATAGCCACCAGCAGACTCTCATGTGGAAAATTACAATACCTTATCCATTGGAAAGGATGGGATGAGGTGGATCGCACCTGGGAACCCGCAAGTAATTTAAAACATGTGCAGGACGCTATCAATGACTTCCATTCCTCTCATCCCTCGGCTCCCTACCCTCTTCGTGGAATCTCCACCACACAGTTCCTCTCCCTGTTCTCTCCCTTTGGACCCTCCTATACTGAATTCACAGACTCGAGATTGGACCTTGAATCTGGCAAATGGGGGGTAGTGTTATAGTTCGGACCCACATATGCCTCTATTTTAAACTTTTCATCTTTCACTCATATGCTTGCATCACTGAGCACTGTTGTACTTAGTCATTTCTCCTTTCCAGATCACGTGACCAGTGCACATGATCCTGGGAACTAGCACATGACTTGAGGCTAG
The DNA here is from genome assembly GCA_003316335.1 of Hemileccinum impolitum. NCBI lineage: Eukaryota > Fungi > Basidiomycota > Agaricomycetes > Boletales > Boletaceae > Hemileccinum > Hemileccinum impolitum. The sequence continues at coordinate 19,227 of QFEQ01000383.1, forward strand.
ACCTATGACATCATTGATGATGTCATACCTCATGTCCTTATCATTTCTCTCACACTTCTTTCCATCTGCTTCTTTCCATCGTTAACATTCCATGACATTCTACATTCCCAGCCTACCCTAAACTATTTAGGACTCAGCTGGCCTGCCCTAAGGTCATAGCTCCTCCCTATATATATCATCCTGTATTTTTGCTATACCTTAGTCCTATTCACTTTGTTCCACCCACCACCAACAGTGTCTACAACTCAGTGGAACCACTCTTCCTCTTCCTTGCCAGCTTAGCCCTCTGTTTGCCGCCACTTATGTGTTATATCACATCATCTCCATCACCATTCTGATTTTCAACCTCATCCTTGTCATCCTTGTCGACGTCGACACTCTCAGTCACCATCTCCTTGTTTCCGTTTTCCTTATCTAGGTTGTCATTGTAGCTGGCAACAGATTTGGAGCACCAAGGTCCCAGAGATGGTAGTAGTCTGAACATAAGTAGTGGGGGTCTTGTTTGTACACATGATGGGTATGGATCTTTTTTCATCTCAGATAGAGACTGTTTGTGCTGTCAGGCTCAGGGGTGGTGTCATTTGGGTCAATAGTCTGTGTGTGAGGGTGGATGTTTAGATGGTAAAAGGCAAGTGTGGCTGCCTCTCTCTGTACTTCAATTTGTTTGAGCCACTTAGTACAACTTATAAAAAATGAAGGGGGAATGTAGCAGTTTGGCCTTTTCAAAGTCCTATTCAAGTGAAACTGTATTGGTCCTGGACTGGTTGAACAAGGAAGACAGCATGTTGGCAAGAATGTTGATGACAATGATGAGATGAGTGACAGGAAGGTAGATCATTGCAAGGTGAAACATAAACATGCCTCTTTGCAGAGGGCAAGGCTGGCAAGAAAGAGAGAAGCAGTATCCAAGAGCAAAGAGCCCCTTTGTGAGGAGAGAATGCAAATGAATAGGACTAAGGTACAAGGGAATTACAGGATGGGTTTATATAGTATGAACAAGTATCTTAGGGCAGGGTTCTGAGTTCTAAATAGTTTAGGGCAAACGTGAGAGAAAGAATATGATGGAACATTGAAGAAGGAAATGGTAATAACCATGAGAGAAGATAAGAACCATGAGATATGATGTCATCAATAACATCATAAGGCTAGCCTCATGAAACAGCTCGACTCACAACATACATGCTCGTCGCCTAGATTAGCAACATCCATGGCTCAACTCCCAGAGCACTCTACAAGACATCTTATCTTATCAGGTCACATGACCTAATCTAATCTCAAACCAATTGCACACAGTCTTTTCATCTCAAGACATATAATGGACTTGTCATTCACACTTCAACATTCGAACCCTGAACCCAGGTTCTAGGGCTATACCCCTTTAGTACACACAGCCTTCTTTTAATTTCTGTGCTGTGCTATGCTTCTTATTTGAAATATGAGAGTCATCATGACTTATTCCTCTTGGTGCACAGCTTCATTTCATATTCATGGCTATGTGCACAGCATATATTTGATATAGGGTAGAGGGTTGACCTTTATATGGTTAAACCCTTCACACATGGAGTCACTATGACTCAATATAAGTCACAGCATAGCCTCACACACATGGACCAGGACCATAATATGTACAAACACTGTAACAGTATATAAGGACCACAATTAGTGACCAGAGAACCCCAGAAAAGTTCTCTTGGTCTTTCCCCTGTGAATCAGGCCTTGAGTTCCACTCAAACCTGGTTACTCTTTTCCATTCCCATTCCCCTCTGGTGGAATAGTCCTGAATACATCTCCCTTGGGAGTATAAGCATCAGGGTTGTTTCATTAGAACTTTTCTCAGTTTCATCCCCTATTGATGACAAATCTGATCTGGGACACGTATATGACAATGACAAGGTTTGGTGATCACTGGGCTCCATCCACAAGAAGAATTGGACATTACTGTCTCACATTGGGACACTGCTTATGCCATGGTGAACTAAGTGTTCACTCTTCAGCCACAGAACGAGTTGACCTTCCATGAATGGAAGCAACTTCTGCCATTGCAGCTCAAGACTCTCAGCCTAGCTTTAGGTAACTTGCAAGAGTCTTTTCACAGGACATTAGTCCACCAAGAGAAGCTTTATCAAGCCATTGCTGTGGGTCTTCCACAAATTCCTTTATTGAGAGAATGCTCTCATTCCCCATCATTTGATCCCAATGACGACTGGGATATCAACAGTACACCTCAATGCCTCAGAACTCCCCCACCATACAACAGGCTCAAGGACTTAGAAGGGTTAGAGGAAGAGGAGATCTATGAGCCAAAGCAAAAGAAGCCAAGGCAAAAGAAGGTTTACCAGAGGGTAGACAAATACAAAAGGAAGGAGATGACTTTGACTCAGATGATCAGGCAAGTCAAGCTCAAACCATCCTCACTGAGAGTGAGGAAAGGGCTTAAAAAGCCACTGTGGTACAGGACAGCGAAGAAGCAAATGAGTACTTTAGTGCTCCATAAGATTTATCTGGTTGAGAGACACCTGAAGAAGACAAAACACCTTGGGTTTTATCTCCATTTGGATTTCCCTATCCAGATTGGCAGTATGAATGCATACTTCTCCTGTAGATCCAAATCCATCTTGGTCTTGTTTTATGGTAGGAAGTTCTTTTACTTCCACTAGCGTAGAGTTGTCAATCTTTTCGATGATGAGTTGTGTAACTTGATCACCCAGAGAGATGATGAAGTCATGTTCAGAGTGATTAAATAGAATGATGCCCAAGGTTCCTCGGTAGTCAGCATCTATTACTCCAGCATGGACATTTATCTGGTGTTTGGCTACGAGCCCAGATCTTGGGGTGATGCATCCATAAGTTCCATCTGGTAGCACTATGGCTATATCCATCAGGACTAGATTCTGTCCTCTTGCTGGTATGATCTGTGCTTCTGAGGCATACAGATCATATCCTGCTGCTCCTTCTGATCCTTTCTTTGGCATCTTTGCTGTTTTTGTCTTTAGTCAAATCAGCAAATAGGTTACTGATTCAATTTCTTCGTGTTTTTGCGTTTTCAAGGGAGAATGAAGCACAGGTGTTACATCCCTGCCACACTCTTCTTGAGCCACTTCCTGACTTATATCTGATTCACAATCACTGTTAGTACAAATATCACTATTGTCGAAGTCCAATTCATCAGTGTCTTTAATGGTTAAGTTAGCAAAATGATTCCTTGAAGTGAACTGAGGTCTCTGGTTTCTCAGTTTGCTTTGCCTTTTCTAGACTGCTCTTTGTTGTGGCATTCCTTTAGGTCCCAGAAGTGGACCTTGGCTTCTTCATATCCCATTCCTCTTATAGGGTCCATGGGGTCCATGGTGTTGGTGGCATTACACATGTGTGTATCTGTTGCCCTTGCGCTCTGATATCAGCAGCTGTCTTTATGTCCTCCTCCTAGGAAGTGACACTCTTTGCATTCTTTCCACAGTTGATCACAGTACTTTGATATGTGTTTGCCTAATCCACAATTATAGCAGTTCTGGCCTTTAGTACCCCCTTGTGTCTGTGTTGCATTGACTTTGTGGAGTTCTTTGCATTCCTCTTTGGTTCTGTGGTTGAATGCCTTAAGTGCATCCAGCTGTTGCCCAATTTTGAGCACTTCTTTGATGGTGTTATCGATATTTGATTTTCGATGACCTTTGAAGAGTTCAGCCCATATCTCCTTTGAGATGCCGTTCTCTATGTTATTGACCCCGGCTACATCCCCGAGGTTAGCCCTTTCATTTAGAGCTCTTCATTGGCTGATATATCCCTTGATGGATAACTGCTTTGGGGAGTCCCATTCATCTTATCTGAAGGAGTGGAGGTGCATCATGGTCCAGTCTGCTTGATTGACTGGCTGGAATAGCCCTTCTATCTCCAACTGTATGTCCTGAATGGTTTTCATGGTTGACATCCCACTATTCATCCGATTCAGTTCAACTTCCACAAAGTAGGATCCTCGCTATTCTTGTAGCCTAGAGAGGATTGTGAACCACATTTGTTTGATGTTCTAACTTTGGACTCTGTTCTTCCTATTCTGGAAGTGCTTGGGATTTGCTTTTAGCCAAGCCTTCATCTTGATCCACCATTCTTCAAAATTTCCTAGGGATCCATCATATATCCCAGGGTCTGCAAATATCTCCACTTTGGAGCCTGTGGATGCTGTTGTGGAGTAATCCTCCTCATCTTCTTTGTCGAAATCTATGATTTCTTCTCCATCTGCATCAAGACAGATCGGCTTCTCTTGCTACTTTCCTTTCAAACCTCCCCATTGCATAAGTCCAACCAGCTCTCTTGTTTGCTGATCTGCTTGTTGGGATTGTTCCTTTGCAGTGGCCAGCTGCTCATTGGCCTGTAATAATGTGTCCTTTAGCAATGCCTTCTCTTGCTCAACTTGCTATAGTTATGTGGAATGAGAGTCCAACATGGCCTGCATGTTGGCCATCATCTCCTGCCATGTGGTCTGAGCACCTCCCAACATCCCTTTAGATATCTTGGATATAGTTTTTGGTTATGCCTGTGATTATGGCTATAGCTGGTCCCCAAGGTGTTTCATCCTCTTTGGGTGTGTCCTAACTGGA
>QFEQ01000383.1:23845-44821 GCA_003316335.1 Hemileccinum impolitum
TTTGGGTGTGTTCCAACTGGATAAATCTTATGGAGCACTAAAGTACTTGTTTGCTTCTTCTTTGAAGTTGATGCTCTTAGTGTCTTTATAAAGACCTTCTTTTGTAGTGCAGAGGACAAAGTCTGCTATCTTGATCTTTCGAGGATGTTGTGGGAAGATGTGATATAGTGTTGTGGTGTAAAGGAGTATGATGGTTGCAAGGATTCTGTAAAGGGCTCATACCCAATCTTCCATACACTAAAACTTTGGCTTCTTTGCCATCCTATACCACAGTGGCTTCTTAAGCCCTTTCCTCACTCTTAGTGAGGATGGTTCAAGCCTGACTTGCCTGATCATCTGAGTCAAAGTCATCTCCTTCCTTTTGTATTTGTCTACCCTCTGGTAAACCTTCTTTTGCCTTGGCTTCTTTTGCTTTGGCTCATAGATATCCCCTTCCTCTAACCCTTCTAAGTCCTTGAGCCTGACGTATGGTAGAGGAGTCCTGAGGCATTGAGGTGTACTGTTGATATCCCAATTGTCATTGGGATTGAATAATGGGGAACAAGAGTGTTCTCTCAACAAAGAGATTTATGGAAGACCCGCAGTGATGGCTTGATAAATTTCTTCTTGGTGGACTAACATCCCATGAAAAGACTCTTGCAAATTGCCTAAAGCTAGGCTGAGAGTCTTGAGCTGTGATAGCAGAAGTTACTTCCATTCATGGAAGGTCAACTCATTCTATGGCTGAAGAGTGAACACTTAGTTCACCATGGCATAAGCAGTGTCCCAGTGTGAGACAGTAACATCCAATCCTACTTGTGGATGGAGCCCAGCAATCACAGAACCTTGTTGTCATTGTTGTCATATGTGTGTCCTGAGTCGGAGTTGTTGTCAACGAGGGATGAAACTGAGAAAAGTTCTAATGAAACAACCCTGATGCTTATACTCCTAAGGGAGACGTATTCAGGACTATTCCACCAGAGGGGAATGGGAATGAAAAAGAGTAACCGGGTTTGAGTGGAATGCAAGACCTGATTCACAGAGGAAAGACCAAGAGAACTTTTCTGGGGTTCTTTGGCTGCTAATTCTGGTCCTTATATACTGTTACAGTATTTGTACATATTATGGTCCTGGTCCATGCATGTGAGGCTATGTAGTGACTCATATTGAGTCATAGTGACTCCATGTGAGAAGGGTTTATCCTTATAAAGGTCAACCCTCTGCCCAATATCAAATAGATGCTGTGCACACAGCCCTGAATATGAAATGAAGCTGTGTGCCAAGAGAAATGAGTCATAATGACTCTGTATTGCAAATAAGAAGCATAGCACAGTATGGAAATTAAAAGAAGGCTATGCATACTAAAAGGGTATAGCCCTAGAACCTGGGTTCAGGGTTGGTTGTTGAAGCTAAATGACAAGTCTGTTATATATCTTGAGATGAAAAGACTATGTGTGATTGGTTGGAGATTAGATTAGGTCACATGACCTGATAAGATAAGACATCTTGTAGAGTGCTCTGGGAATTGAGCTGTGGATGTCACTAACCTAGGTAATGAGCATGTACATTGTGAATCAAGTTTGTTTCAGTCATATTCAACCTTGTCCTTGTCATTCTCATTGACGTCAACTTCATCCATCATTACTTCCTTGTATCCATGTTCCTTGTTGAACCTGTTGCAGCCTGCAACACATGGTCATGTTCTTTGGTATGACTAATTCCCCCGCTACCTTCCAAAGATTCATGAATGATTTGTTACGGTCTGCAATGGCGACTGGTTGCACGAGGAAAACGGATACGAGGAGACGGCGGTAGACGAAGTCGACGTTGACGAGGATCACAAGGACCAACTGGAATATCGGTATGGCGATAGAGGCAATGCGATAGAACATATAATGGCCCCTTGACAGAGGGCTAAGCTGGCAGAGAGGAGAAGAGCGGTATCACTGAGTTGCAGGCTCCCTAGTGAGGAGGGTGGAACGAAGTGAATAGGACTAAGGTAGGAGGAATTACAGGGAGAGGTTTATATACGTATTCTGACTACCTTAGGGCAGGTTGTCTGAGTCCGAATTAGATGAGGGCAGACAAAGATAAGGCATAGAACGTTCTGGAAGAAAAGACGGTAATAAACGTGAGAAGAAGATAAGGGGCATGAGGTATGACATCATTAATGATGTCATAGGTCTAGCCTCATGTCACGTGACTTGTTCTAGACATAGATCACGTGAAGGTTCCCGCGGTCACGTGTACTGGTCACGTGACTTTGGAAAGAGAATTCGACTAAGGTAAAACGGTGCTCAGTGATGCGAGCGAAGAGTAAAAAGTGAAAATTATAGCGTACGTGGACCCGAACTATAACATGATTCCTTCTGTGACATGATGCAGAAGGTTGATTAGTCATCTACATGGATGACCTCCTGATCTTTTCCCCAGACCAGAAAACCCATGATGAATGCTGAAACAACTCCAAAGTCTATCTCCAAGGAGTAAGACTAAGACTTGATCAAAAGATAAAAGATGAAGAGAAAACTGAGTAGTGCTCAAGGGCTATCTTTGGAGAAAAGACCAAGAGAACTTTACTGGAGTTCTCTGGTGCTCTATTAGGGGTTTATATACTCTAGCTACTGTTTGTACATGTTAGATACATGGTCTGTGTGCCAGAGGCAGTACAGCCAGAAAAGGATATAGTGTGGGAAAATATGAGGTGAATATGTGTACACCATGAGATGGTGGCAGAATGAAAGTGGAAGCATGACAGAGATTAAGAACATGAGGTGTGTGCATGGATCAGAAAGAAGAGAAGTGTAGCACAGCACAGAAATGAAAAGAAGGCTGTGTGTACTAAGATAGACAGGTCATGAGACATCCTCATGCCTTTGAGAAGTCTGAAAAATTATAAGTGTGAGTCTATGTCTTAAGATGACAGGAAGAGATGTGATTGGTTGAAGATAAGATAAGATGATAAGTCACATGACCCAATAAGATAAGATAAGATCTTTGAAGGTTGTAGAGCATGACTGGATTGATATCCTAGTCTTGATCATTAGGGATCATAATGAGTTGTTACTGCTAGGATTTAGTGATGAAGTTTTTAGGGGTGAAAAGACTAGCTATAACAAATGCACCAAATGTGTCCTTGCCCACATGGAGGAACTCAACCTCCATCTCAAACTCAAGAAATGCACTTTCAATACTCCTGAAGTTGAATACCTTGGAATGATTGTCAAACCTGGTCAGATCACCATGGATCCTGTGAAGCTCAATGGCATCACCTCTTAGCTTGTCCTGGCCAAACTCAAAGATGTCCGCTTCTTTCTCAGTTTCACCAACTTCTATCAATGATTCATCCCTAACTATTCAACTGTCACTTATCCCCTCCTCAACCTCACAAAATCCTCCACCCCTTGGGATTGGACTCCTAAGTGCCAAGCTGCTTTCAATCACCTCAAATGACTTCTGTGCCAAACTGGTCCTTTACCTTCCAGACCACTCTAAACCCTTCACTATCACCACCAATGCCTCCAAATGGGCCACCAGTGGTATTCTCCTTCAAACCAATGCCAATAGTGCTTGGCATCCCTGTTTCTACCTTTCCCAGACCTTTCCACTGCCAAGCAGAACTATAACATCCATGATTGTAAACTTCTTATGATTCTCCATTCCTTGAAATGCTGGTGCCATTATCTCTATGGTTCCCAACACCCATTTAGGTCTTTACTGACCATAAGAATCTGATCTATTTCTGACAAGCTCAGAATCTCAACCACCACCAAGCCTGATGGCTTCTCAATCTCCAGGACTTCAATCTTCAGATTATCCATGTTCCTGGCAAGGACCTCATTGGTCCTGATGCCCTCTCCTGCCATCCTGACCATGTCCCTGCCTCTGACTCTGACAATGAGGGTGCAGTCCTGCTCCCTTCTTCTGTCTTTGTTGATCTCATCAACACCAACCTTGCCTCCCATTTCACCTACTCTTCCACCACTGACCCCATCATCCTCACAGCACTCTGCAAGGCATCTGATCACTCTGATCTGGATCTTGCCTTCTTTGTCCCCTTCCATAACTCCTCCCCCAATGACTGGACCTTCACTGATGGTATCCTCTCCTTCTGTGACCATGCCTACATTCTGAAACAACCCTGATGCTTATACTCCCAAGGGAGACGTATTCAGGACTATTCCACCAGAGAGGAATTGGAATGGAATGGGTAACTGGGTTTGAGTGGAACTCAAGGCCTGATTCACAGGGGAAAGACCAAGAGAACTTTTCTAGGGTTTTCTGGCTGCTAATTCTGGTCTTTATATACTGTTACAGTATTTGTACATATTATGGTCCTGGTCTGTGCACATGAGGCTATGCTGTGACTCATGTTGAGTCATAGTGACTCTGCGTGTGAAGGGTTTAACCATATAAAGGTCAACTCTCTGCCCAATATCAAATAGATGCTACACACACAGCCATAAATATGAAATGAAGCTGTGCACCAAGGGAAGTGAGTCATGATGACTCTCATATTTCAAATAAGAAGCATAGCACAGCATGGAAATTAAAAGAAGGCTGTGCATACTAAAAGGGTATAGCCCTAGAATCTGGGTTCAGGGTTTGAGCATTTGAAGTCTGAATGACAAGTCCATTGTATGTCTTGAGATGAAAAGACCATATGTGATTGGTTGGAGATTAGATTAGGTCATGTGACCTGATAAGATAAGATATCTTATAGAGTGCTCTTGGAGTTGAGCCGTGGATGTCACTAATCTAGGTGACAAGCATGTATGTTGCGAGTCAAGCTGTTTCACATTCCCCCTGATGGTTCTCTCCACCACAATGTGGTGGCTGGGTGCCATGACCATGAAATGGCAGGCCACCCCAGGTACCTTAAAATCTGACAGCTCATTGCTAATTGGTATTGGCAGTCCAGTCTTGCGCATTTTGTGCAGAAGTATGTTGAAGGCTGTGCTGTTTGCCAATGTAACAAGGCAAACACCCATCCCACAGTCCCCCCATTCACTATTTCTATACCTATCTCTTCCAGCAGGTCTCCTATGACCTGATCACTAGTCTCTCATCTTCTTCTGGTTTTGATTCCCTGTTGGTCATGGTTGACCACAGACTTATGAAGGGGGTAATTCTCTGCCCCACTTCTTCTACTGTCACTACCAAGAGCATCACCTCCCTCTTTTTCAATAAGGTCTTCTCCTATTTTGGCCTATATGACAAGATCATCTCCAATCGCAGTCCACAGTTTGCCTCAGCCTTCATCAAGGAACTTAGACACCTTCTCTCCTATGATCATGCCCTGTCTACAGCCTATCACCCCCAAACCAATGGTGAAATAGAACATGTCAACCAGGAGGTTGAAATATACCTTCAGATCTTCTGTGGCAATTCTCCCTCTTCCTAGTCTTCTCTGATTCCTCTGGAAGAATTCACATACAACCACTGACCCCACTCTGTCACTGGAAAATCCCTGTTCTTTATCATAATAGGCTTCAAACCCCAAGCCCTACCTTTGGTCCTCCTGTCAATGGAACTCCCTTCTGTCAAATCCTGTCTACAGACTCTCACTGCTGCCCATAGTGAGGCCCTCACTGCTCACAAGCTCACCCACCAAACTATGGCAGCCCATTCCTGTTATTACTTTACCCTATACACCAAACCAGGTCACCAAAGGTGACCTGGTTTGGTGTCTGTGTGAGAGAGGGAACTGAGATACTTACAATCTGTATACACTGTCTGTCAGCCATCTGTCTTTGAAGATTCAGACCATGTAATAGGAGTGGGCATACTCAGCATGGTACAGGAGGAACAGGAAAGGGGAGCAGGGAGCATAGTAGTTTTGAGCCTGTGAAAGCTCTCATCAGGGGGCTACTCCTACCCCTACCACTAGCCTACCTCAGAGGCATTTAGGGAACTCCCTACAGCACTAGACAGAGGGAGTAAAAGTGAAGGACAGATTGTCTGTACTGACCCTCCACAATATGGGTTGCTTGTTGGAAGAGTAAGGGTGGGGAAGGGTGGAGTTCCTAATCAGAAAGCTGCTAGCAAAGGCTATATGAGGTGTGCTCCCATCCCTATACTGGCACAGCTGGCCACTTTCATAGGTCTAGCCTGACTTGGTCATTCCCTTGTAATGCCATATGGGGGTCCATGTTACAATACACAGCTTGTACTCGCTATCTCTATCAGTTCTCTGGACTAACATTTACCTTAACGTTTACCTTAGCAGACTACGGGCACATGCTAGACTCTGCCCTCATCCTTACCCTACTCACTGTTATAGTTCAGGCACGTATATGCCCTTATTTTATTTCTTTTACCTTTGCTCATATGCATAGCATCACTGAGCAACATTTACCTTAGCAACTTCTCTTTTCCAAAGTCATGTGACCAGTGCACATGATCGTGGGAACCATCAGGTGACTTGAGGCTAGACCCATGATATTATCAATGATGTCATACCTCATGCCCTTTATCTTCTTCTCATGATTATCTCCACTTTGCTTCCTTTCTTCCTTGACATTCTATGATGTTCCACTTCTAGTGCCTACCCTTAACTAATTCAGACTCAGACACTTGCCCTAAAGTACTTAGTCTTACTATATAAACCCTCCCTGTAATTCCTTCATACTTTAGTCCTATTCACTTTGTTCCACCCACTGTCTCACAGTGCCTGCAACTCAGTGGTACCGCTCCTCTTTCCTTGTTGCCAGCCTAGCCCTCTGCAAAGGGGCCACTATATGTTATATTGCATCATCTCAGTCACTGTCCCCATCTTCAACCTCGTCCTCATTGTACTCATCAATGTCGACACCATCAGTTGCCATCTCCTTATCTCTGTCTTCCTAGTTCAACCTGTCATTGCAGCCGGCAACACTTGAATAGGACTTCCCCAAAGGCCGAACCACTACATTCCCCCTTCCATTTTTATAAGTCGTACTAAGTGGCTCAAACAAATTGAAGTACAAAGAGAAGTGGCCACACTTGCTTTTTACCATTTAAATGTCATACAACAACCACATACTCCTTCTCCAGCTCCATCCCTCAACCCAAACAATGCAACTCCTGAACCTGATAGGACCAACAGCCTTTTCCTAAGGTGAAAAAAGATTCGTACCTGACGCGTGTATATTCAGGACCCACATTATATTTGTGTGCATCCAACTGGCTCATTACAATGAGCTAGAAGATTTGGAAATGGACCCAAATAAAAAACTACTGGTCTGGCCAATCTGGCCACAAGTCAAAAAGGATATCAAAGGACACTTTCACATCAATGTTCTCAAGGAGGAAGCCTATAAAGCACTGGCCACATTCAAGCAAGACTGATTTCCTATTGAAGTCTTTATGCAACAATTCAATATTTTACAGTTGGATGCAGGTGTGGATGATGCTTATGCTCTCCACATCTACAAAGAGAATATCAATTATAACATCTACTTCCAGCTGTCTTTGTGAGATCCCCCCCTAACCAAAGATCTCGCCACCTGGAAGCAGCATGCTGTTGTGGTCGGCAAGACCTTCAATTGGATGTGTTTAGAACAGTCCAAAACAATTACCCTGGCCTTGATATGCCTGGATACACCATGGTTCACTGCCGTAGGTACACAACCCAAACAAGGCACTCCTATACAGGACATTCGAGCAGTACAAGGACAACATCCCAACACTCGGACGTGCTATAACTGCAATGAACAGGGACACATATCCCAAAACTGCAAAAAGCCTTGGCATGCTCGTGGTCGAGGACAAGCCACCTTTGACCCCCTCACTAATCATACAACATATGCCCCGCCTCACTTTCAGAATCATGAGATACCACTCACCCCTACAATGGCCATTGCCTTAGTCATGGCCACCTCCTCCTCCTCTCCAATGCTAGGTCTGCCTGCCTGGCAAAATGAAGAAGCACAGGCATACTACTTCAACCTGTATAAAGCAAGAGCATGGTAGCTAGCTGCCAAAGGACTTAAGGGAAAAGGGAAAGCCGAGTAGATCCAGGGGGTATCTACTTGGCCACAGACAAAAGTTTTCTTTCTTCTATTCCTTTTTCTATTTCTTCTCTGAACCATTTCTCTTGTCTCAATATTGAAGGGGAGATGGACATTGAAGCAGATGACAAAGCTTCTTTGAATAATACTACATATGGACTCACATCTGAAAGGGCATCTCGATTGAGCATGGCACCAGATTATAATAGTGTGCTTAATTCCCTATTGAATAAACAATCTTCTTGCATTTCTTTGTATAAATCCACCCAAGATTCTTTTACTCACCAAGAACCCAATGCCTCTTAAGGAGGTGAATTTGATATAAACACTGACATTTATTTCCAGGATAAGAAGGGCAAATGGACCTTTCGCACCACCTCTTCACTACTGGACTCTAGAGCAGTCCAAACCTTCATCAACAAACACTAGATTACGGAGATGTATTGAAGTACAAAGGTATTCCAATGCGAAGGGACAAAGGAATGAGTCTCAGGTGGGAACTCTCACCTGATATTGATGATACGATGGAGTGAATCAAGTAGAAGAGGTGAAGAGTCTTGCTAAGATTTGAGAGATCAAAGCAGGAGAGAACGAATCAAAGATAACTCATTAAAGAGAAAGATTGATCCTAAAGATCAATCTTATATACAATACAGGATGTTTGTATCTAATCAACAAAGAGATCATATGAACAAACAATCTATCGTATTCTATATCATTCTAATCAATGAAATAATGAAGAAAGAGAATGATATGATTGTGTGATATCCAATTGCACAAAGCTCTCTGTATGGTGTGATATGATACCATACTTATCTAATCTTTCATCAGATGTTCTCATCAGATGATAATCATGGATGGTGTAATCATAGTTAGTCACGATATAATCTTATCTTATATGATCACATGATTGAGTATGACTCAATCATTAGGATAAGATATCCTAACACTATTAGATGTGACTCATCGCAACACCAAATCTCAACAAGATGGGAATTCAAACTCATCCCCTCTCTAATCCTATGAACATCACTAATGTGAATGGATCCTCTTCCAAACATGGAATGATCCACAAGTACATTTCTATCATTCTTTCATATAATGGACATTCCAAGGGCGTGGATGCACTAGTTGCAACCTTAGGCTCTCACGAGGTAATCCTAGGTTACGATTGGTTCTACCAACATAACCCACTCATCGACTGGGTAGAAAAAACACTAATGTTTAATAGATGTACAAAACATTGCAAGGCATACAGAACCCAGCCCTGGATCCCAGTTCAATCCATTGAAGAAAGGCTTGCAGAAAAAGTGCCAAAGCAATACCACAAGTTTCTCAACGTATTTAGCAAAGAGAAATCCAAATGGATGCCAGTCTGCAAACCATGGGACCACGCCATCGACCTCAAACCCAACTTTATGCCCAAAAAAGGTCGGGTTATCCCACTCACTGACACAGAAATAGAAGAAGTCAGGAACTTTATTAAAACCGAACAAGAAAAGGGCTATATCTGCCCATATAAATCCCCACAAACAGCTCCCATATTCTTTATTCCCAAGAAAACTGGGGAGAAATGGTTGGTCATGGACTATTGTTATTTAAATGAGGGTACAGTCAAGAACTCATACCCTCTCCCACTCATTTCCTTGCTTGTTGACCGCCTGAAAGGTGCCAACAAATTCACTTGTCTTGACCTGAGATAGGGATATAACAATGTCTGCATCAAAGAAGGTGACAAGTGGAAAGCCATGTTCATGACGCCATTGGGCACTTATGAATTAGTAGTTATATATTTTGGAATAATGAACTCACCACCTACATTCCAACAGATGATGAACGACATATTTAACAATATGTATGTGGTGGTAATTGTTTATTTGGATGACATATGTATCTTCACATGCAAGAAAAGTGATGAAGAACACTCGGAAATCATCAAAGAGGTCCTCCAACATTTGCAGGAAAACAATCTCTACACCAAACTGGAAAAGTGTATTTTTAATGCTGATGATGTCAAATTCCTAGGCATGCACATCTCCAAAGACAGTGTCACCATGCAAACCAAGAAAGTCAACGCCATTCTGGAATAGCCAGCCCCTACTAAACTCAAACAACTTCAATCATTTCTAGGTCTTTGTAATTATTATTGACGATTCATTCATGGCTTCAGACAAATCATGTGCCCCCTCAATGATCTCACTAAGAAAAATGTTCCCTATACCTGAGGGGCAGTGCAACAAAACATGTTTGACATGCTCAAAAAACAATTCACCAAAGCCCCACTTCTTGCTTATCCCAACCCTGCCCACCCTATGCGTTTGGAAACTGATGCCAGTGACATTGCCACCAGCACAGTACTATCGATTCAAGGGGAGGATAACTTATGGTGCCCCTGCACCTTTCTTTCTCACTCTTTCTCTTCTGCTGAACACAATTACCCTGTGTATGATAAGGAGTTGCTCATGATTATCTGCACTCTTGAGGAGTGGCATCACTATCTTATTGGAAAAACTGACTTCAAGATTTGGACAGACCATAAAAATCTCAAATATTGGAAAAAACTGCAAACATTATCCGGACAACAAGCTCGCTGGCACGAGTTACTTCATGAATTCAACTATACCCTAATTTATAAGCCAGGCAACACAAATGGACGTGCCAACACACACTCTTGTCACCCAGATCATGGGGACACCGTCAATAATTTAAATGAAAATATCACTGTCTTTCCTTCCACCATTTTACGGTCTTCTAATTTATCCATCCCTGTGTCACTCACCTCCTCAGACACATGACTACCCACCAAGGGATCCTTAGCAGCGGCAGGTTTTGACCTGTATTCTACAAGCAATCTTGACATCCCCACCCATGATCAAATCCTCATCCCCACCCATGTCAAGATCCAACTTCCCCTTAGTACCTATGGCAGGATTGCCCCCTGCTCAGGCCTTGCTTTCAAACATAAAATCAATGTCATGGCTAGAGTCATTGACACTGATTATAGGGGAGAAATCGGGATAATCCTGTTTAACCATACAGACACACCCTTTCATATTTCAAAACATGACCATATTGCACAACTAATTATCAAAAAAATAGAAAACCCAACACTCACAGAGTCAATAGATTTGGAAGACTCTCAATGTAACGATAAAGGGTTTGGCTCCACTGGAGTACAAGCCATTTCTTCTACATCTTTAACATCAAACTTTGAAACTAAATTATCAACAGAATCCGAAAAACTGGGCATTGATGCCATCAACGAATATGAATATTATGCTCAGGACAGACTATTCAGAACTTCTAATGGCATCATTTTCATACCTCCTTCCCTTTGTACTGAACTCATTTCACTCTTTCATGATTCTCCTATAGCAGGCCACCTAGGCTGAGACAGGACAATCAGTACGATTAAACATTTTTATTGGTGGCCCGGAGCTGCTAAAGACATTGCTTCATATATCAAACACTGTCAGGTGTGCTCTCTCACAAAGAGATCATCAAAGCCACTGGCAGGAAAATTAATTCCTTTACCTATCCCTTCCTGTCCTTGGATGGATATATCTATTGATTTCATCACAGGTTTTCCCACCTCCAAAGGGTACAATGCTATTGGCATCATAGTCAATCATTTCTTGAAAGAAATCATTTTATTTCCTTGTCATAAAACTACTTCTTCCGCTAATCTGGCACTTTTATTTAGAGACCATGTTTGATATACACACAAACTCCCTGACACTATCATTTCGGACAGGGGACCACAATTCATGTTGGAATTCATGAAGGAATTATGCAAAGTCTTGGGGATCCATCAGAAGCTGTCAACTGCATACCACCCTCAGATGGACAGACAAACTGAATGAATCAATTGCGAGGTACTGGCTTACCTTAGAGCATATGTTGTCAAGCAACAAGACTCTTGGAGTGACTGGATCAAGATGGCACAGTTCATACACAACTCCTCTCTCACCACTGCCACCAGCATGACCCCTTTTCAAGTCACTCATAATTATCAACCTAGACTCAGGGTAGAACCCTCTTCATCCACTACCCCTGGGGGGTCACTCACCTCTTCTATGGCAAAATCACATGATGAAATAGCCACCACACTCACTAAATCTAGAGACCGAATGATTCATGATCAAGAGTCTAAGCACTCCCTCACTCCCTCATACACTATCAGAGACCTGGTCTGGTTATCCACCAATCACCTCTCACTCCCTTATCCCATGTGTAAATTAACACAAAAGTTCATTGGTCCATATTGTATCACCACCATCCTTCCTAACACCATCACCCTCCACCTTCCTGCTTCCATATCTATCTATCCAATGGTCAATGTTTCCTATGTTAAACCTTATAAAGCCCCACTGGCTGGCCAGCCCGTATTTAAACCAGATGCCATCACAGTCACAGAAGACCAACATGAGGAATACGAGGTTGATTACATAGCCACCAGCAGGCTTTCATGTGGAAAACTACAGTACCTCATCCATTGGAAGAGATGGGACAAGGTGGATCACACCTGGGAACCCACAAGTAACTTAAAACATACACAGGATGCTATCAACGACTACCATTCCTCTCACCCCTCAGCTCCCCGCCCCCTTCGTGGTATATCCAATACACAATTCCTCTCCCTATTTTCTCCTTTCGAACCCTCCTATACTGAATTCACAGACTTGAGATTGGACCTCGAATCTGACAAATGGGGGGTAGTGTTATAGTTCGGGCATGTGTATGCCCTTATTTTATTTCTTTTACCTTCACTCATATGCATGGCATCACTGAGCAACATTTATCTTAGCAACTTCTCTTTTCCAAAGTCATGTGACCAGTGCATGTGATCGTGGGAACCATCAGGTGACTTGAGGCTAGACCCATGACATCATTGATGATGTCATACCTCATACCCTTTATCTTCTTCTCACAATTATCTCCATTTTGCTTCCTTTCTTCCTTGACATTCCACAATGTTCCACTTCTCATGCCTACCCTTAACTAATTCAGACTCAGACACTTGCCCTAAAGTACTTAGTCTTACTATATAAACCCTCCCTGTAATTCCTTCATACTTTAGTCCTATTCACTTTGTTCCACCCACTGTCTCACAGTGCCTGCAACTCAGTGATACCACTCCTCTTTCTTCATTGCCAGCCTAGCCCTCTGCAAAGGGGCCACTATATGTTATATCGCATCATCTTGGTCACCATTCCCATCTTCAACCTCATCCTCATCGTACTTGTCAATGTCGACACCATCAGTCACCATCTCCTCATCTCTATCTTCCTTGTTCAGCCTGTTGTTACAGCCGGCAACAATCTACCATTCCTAATATTTTTGAGACAGTGTTAGAAAAAAGATTCCTTTGGATTATGATNNNNTAAGGTACTCCAGCAAATAAAAGTTATTGATCTGAATAAGGGACATATGACATAGCACCTACTTGGTGATCCAGTTTCAAACTTTTAATTGCAGAAACTTGTGTTGATACTCTTTCAGTGTATTTTTCCCATAGACAAGTCTGACTACAGCCTTTGTGTTCAAAATTGGTAGATGAGGTCCATTTGAGGATATCACTTCAATACATCATTCTAGTGATGCACCTGAATTGTGGGGGACTGCCAAATAGATTGGATTGCTGCCTAGTGAGATCTATCAAGTAGATTATGTAGATCTTCTGGAAAAATAATGAATAATAACTTATGGAAATACTGCCAATAGGTGTGAGAGTTTTGAACTATTAGGGGAACATAAGGATTAGATAAATATTATCAGTCATTAATGGCTTACCATACATATCTTTCAAGATGGATTGTGACATGGATAAATATGAGAGGAGAGATTGGTTTGAATTCTAATAAACTGGACTCAGATGTGGACACCATGGTGGTCAGCCACCAGAACACGTATACATAGGGGTCTTATATGGATTTATGTGGCATGAAATAGCAAGCTGACAATTCAATCAAAGAGTAACAGGAGAATTGTTATAGGCATCAATAAGGAACAAGAATGATGACTAAGAACATGGACAACTCATCTAGAGCTACCTGATGCCTATACCAAGGTTGTGACAAAGGTAGAGAAGAGAGTGGCATCAAGGCCCAAGGGACTCAGCAATAGAGCAATCTAATGAGACAAGAGAGTTGGGAGCCATTATATGTAGGCTGGCTTAGGCCTATGAGAATGAAGGATGATCCCCCAAGGACTATGATGAAAGGATAGCAATCCTCATTGTAGGCCTTAAGCTTATATAGTAGACTATGTAGAGACAGGGGTAGTTATGACTAAGCTATGTCTAAGGGTATACCTAAAGATGGTAGTCCATGCATACAAAGGGAGGTGACAGAGATGACTAGAGCATGGCTACAGCAAGGTGAGCAGATATGAATGAGGAGTGAGGATACAGTATAGAATGGAAGAATGGAAACAAAGGCTGCATCTGAACCTAATTGCAGATCAGATTGTGGCAGAGATCCAGATGGGATCTAATCTCAGATCAATGGAGATTACCATGGGAAGATCTAATTGTGATAAGGGTAAGACCAATAGTAAGGGTCAAGCATGTTACCATAGTTGCTAAGATAAATCATTAAAGTAAAGTGTTAGTCCAGAGAACTGATAGAGAAAGTGTAGGATGAGCCATGTCCTGTAATAAGAATGGGCATAGGATTGTGTGTTGGGCCCTTCATCCAACACTTTTTTCAACTATCTCTGCTCTTTTGGCTATTTTGCTAACCTATGGATATCTCGACTATTTTGCTTACAATACTATTTTTTCTATTTTTGGTTTACCTTGCCATGTAGCCTGACAGGCTGTCCTGATTTGGAAGACAGTCCTCCCTTCAGTAGGGTGGCAGCACAGCCACCACCTAACACCTTGCCAATCCCTTTGTACTGTACATGTATATGTACCCTATAATTACACAATAACACAACCAGAAATTATCAAAAAATTAAATTAGATTAGTAGACCTTGCTTGAACCCAATACAAGGCCTGCCAATAAAATACAGTGTGAGATCACCCAGATAAATTTAAAATAATGACAATAAAAATATAATCTTTGAGTAGGTGTTCTGTATGTACAAAATAGCATATCAAATTTTACAAAAAATACTGTTGTTCAATCTACCTAATTAAAATTAAAATTAAACCCAAATTAAGCATTGTAACCTGGTGTGACCATAAAAATACAGTAAAAATTATGAAAAAAACATAAGATCACTAATAAAATAAGATGTGAGTTCATCTAAAAATTGACTATGATCTAATCTCTTATCAACAGGTTTTTCTTTGGCAAGACATAGTGTAAGGGGTAAGATCTTACATTTGGTATTTTAATAACAACCCTATAGTTTTCTAATGCAACTAAGTACCTAAGGGAATAGCACAGATCGAAGGCTTTGAAGGTGTTAAGGGAGTCAGGAAAATACAGTACACTGATTTTTTTGGCAGGGTTTAAGAGAGTAGGAGATCATTAATTTTTAATATCCAACCTACCCTACCTCACAGGTTGAGAAAGGCTACAAATCACTCTGGTTCATCTGCTTATCTATTGAATTCTCTAACTATGAATAAAAACAAATATTAAGAGTTAGTAGACACATTCAACAGTTTATTTTGGTATTTTTAGCTTTTTTGGATTTTTTGTGAATATGATATTTCTTTCTCTTTTGTTTACAAAAACCATAGCTTGCACACCACCACTTAACACTACAATTGTCCATATACTGATTTCTTGAATTTAATATTTACTTAACATGCTCAAAATAAGTATTAAATAAACTGCCTGTGCCTTTGGCACAAACACGGGTAAAATCGCTAGTATGATTCAACGTACACATACATCTAACTGTCTATCCCCATCATAAATGTATTCTGCAACTCGTACACCACTCTCCTCAGCCCACCGCCGCAACCACATCACAGCCTGCCTTGCCCTCTTGGCTTCCTTTTTCAATGTCTTTCTGTAAGGGCTCAAACTCTGGCTGCTCAAAGAGAACAGTTACAGGGCAAGAAAATACTATTCCAAGAGTGAAAAATAGGATATAAGATACTACTACTTATATACTGTATGGAAATGTGCATGGACCATGACATGTGTACTACATGAGGCCATGGAATGTTCTGGAAAGTGATGGAATGTGTGATACTGTGAAGGGTGAAAATTGAGTCCTGACATTACCCCCTTTTCAAGGAGTGATGTCCTTGACACAACTAGTAGAAGCAAGAGGAATTTCAAAATAGAAATTATCTAACTTATTGTACCTTTTTCGGAATTCAAGAAAGTCTGGAGAAGAAAACAATGAAGAAGGAGGAGAATGTGGTTCTTTCCGACATATTGGACAAGAACAAGGGGAATCAGGTTCATCTGTGGAGAATCGCATCTGAACCTTCTTAGAGGAGCAGGGAGTGGTTGGATGAGATCTGTAGAAGTCCCTAATTGCTTCTTTTGCATGTGGGAGTTTGTCTTCACTGATCTACTCATTTTCCTCAGATGGAAACCCTTTCCAAGCGACAAGAAATTCTATCTTGTTTTGTCATTCTCGGGAGGCAAGGATTTCTTGGATTTCTTGTTCCTCTATGTTATTGAGAAGATCAGGAGGAGGAGGTGGTGCCTTTTGTTGGCTGGGGAAGGATCCCTTGATGTACAGGTGGAGAAGGCATTCATTGAACACTGGATGAATAGCTCGCCATTTTGGATCAAGTTTGAGCTGATAAGATGAAGTGCCAACTTTAGCTTCCACCTTAAAAGGCCTGTATCTTTTGTCTCCAAGCTTTTTTGATGGACATTCAGATCTGATGTTAGTGCCGTCCAGAAGCACCAAATCTCTGGGTTTGTATTCGATTGATGGTCTTACTTTTTGATCGTAATACTTTTTCATGTCTTCCATGGCATGTTCCAACGATCTTTTGGAAATTTTGAAGGAACTTTTCATGGAAGCTATGAATTCCTGTGCTGATTCATTTCAGACCTTTCTTCTTTCTCCTTTGATTGCCAGTTGTTGACCAGAAGTAAGTTTGAATGGGGAAAATCCTGTAATGGTCTTTTTGCTATTGTGAGCGAATTCTGCCAATGCCAGCCAGTCTACCTAGTCATTTTGGGGGTGGTTGGTATATAGATGGAGGTATTGCTCAACCATAGCATTGTAACGCTCTGTTTGTCCATCCATTTGTGGATGATAGGCAGTACTAGGATTTCCTTCGATTTGAAGAAGTTTGTAAAGATCAGTCATGAACGATGACACGAACTGTGGTCCCCGATCAGATATGACCTTTTGAGGCATCCCATGGATTTTGAATACGTGGTCTTTGAAAATGTTGGCTACCCCTTTAGAAGTGCTATTATTTACCACCAGGAATATACGGATCATTTTCAAAAAGCAGTCGACAATTGTTAGTATTGCATTCTTTCCCTGTGATTCTGGAAGGGGTCCAATTATGTCTACCGAAATGATTTCCCAGGGAGAAGATGGAATTTCATTTGGATTGAGAGGGGGTTTTTGATGTGTTTGTTTTTGTTTTTGTTTTTTTGACATTTGTCGCATCCTTTGACATAGTTCTTGACATCTTTTCGGACTGTTGGCCAGTAGTAGTTTTGATAGATAAGATCCTTTGTGGCTCTTATCCTAGGATGTCCTGTGGTAGGATGATCGTGATGATCACTTATTATCCACTCTCTTAGGGCTTCATTTTTTGGAATGTAAAGTTGTTCTTTAAAGAAAAGAACTCTATCCTTTTCGTTCCATTGCATTTTTTCTTTTAAACCCTTAGTGGCATATTTTTCCCTTTGATGTTGTAACTGTTTAACCAGTGACTCAACTGTCTGTAGGTCACTGGTGTGCTCTTTCACTATCGCATTCACTACTTCAGATTGTTTTGTCACCGAAAAGGTGGAACGCACTGCTGCTCCATCACCTTTTGGCAAGTTTGGTTGCGTGCAACATCCAAGTTTGGGGTTAAACACATGTTTGGGGGATAATGGAGATGAAAACACGTGTTCAGGGAGTAAGGTTTGCTGTTTATTATCGTTGTCCACCCCCTTTTCAAAGTCTGGCCTCCAGGACAGAGAATCCACTGGATTACTTTTGCCAGGGCAGTAGGAGAGGGTATAGAAGTATTTGGCAAGGAGTTGTTATCAATGTGCCTGCCAGCAGAAAAGGTCTTGGGAACAGCAGAAATAGGTAAGGTTTTGGTGATCAGTTAGGATGTCGATCAGGGTGGCTGTGTCAAGGAGATAATGATGCCATTCCTTCAAAGCAAAGATGATGGTGGCCATTTCTAAGTCCACAGTGTGGTAATTTTGTTCCATGTCAGATAAGGACTTAGAAAGAAAGGCGATTGGGTGCCATAAATCATCCTGTTTTTGAGAAAGGACAGCACCAATACCTGTTCCTGAGCCATCTGTTTCAAGACGGAAAGGGTTGTTTGCATTGGGCATCGCCAGTACCAGTGCTGTTGTGACCATGCCTTTTAGATCATTGAAAGCCGTTTGACATTCATCAGTCCAAATGAACTCCTTTTTCTCAGAGGTTAAGGCATTCAAAGGTTTAGCATGCTTTGTGAAATCCCTTATGAATCGTCAATAGAAATTAAGGAATCCTAAGAATCCTTGCAATTCCTTTTGAGTTTTCGGAACTGGCCAGTCTAAGATGCCTTTTACCTTGGCTGGATCCATCTTCACAGAGTTGTGGCCAATGACAAGACCCAAGTACTCTGTTTCAAGTTTTTCAAACTCGCACTTCATATGTTTTAAATATAGATTATTGTCACAAAGAATTTGGAGTACTTCCACGATGATCTTCTGATGTTCCTTGATGGTACTAGTGAAGATCATGATGTCATCCATATAAATGACTACCTTTCCTCGATTGATCAAATCTCAGAACAGGTGGTTCATCATTGTTTGAAAGGTGGCCAGGGAATTAGTAAGTCCAAAGAACATTACTAATGGTTCAAAGAGGCCCTGATTGGTGCGAAATGCCGCCTTCCATTCATCTCCTTCTTTCATTTGAATGTTGTTGTAACCCCATCGAATGTCAAGCTTTATGAAGTACTTTGCTTCCTTAAGCTTATCTATCAACTCTGAGATGAGCAGGAGAGGATAGCAATTTCAGACTGTTATTGTGTTTAATTTCCGGTAGTCCTGGACCAGACGGAGTTTGCCATCCTTTTTTTTAACAAAGAAGAAGGCTGAGGCAAAGGGGGATTTTGAAGGTCAAATCCTTCCTGATGCTAGATTTTCCTCTAGGAATGCGTCCAATTCCTTTTGTTCTGTGTCCATGAGGTTATACATTTTACAATTGATCTTGTGATCCCCTGGTAGGAGTTCAATTGCATGATCCCACGGTCGTTGAGGTGGCAACTCATTGAAACTTTCTTTGTCAAACACGTCCTTATATTTGTGATAATGTGTTGGTATGACATCTTCAAATGTTTGTGTTTGTTTTTCCTTATTGGCTTCGATTGCCAACTCCATTGATGTGGTCGCCCTTTGATAGGTGTCATGTTTTATATAGTAGTACCGGTCACCATCATTGGTTTTGGATACTTCTTCCTCATCATCTACTGGAATCAATTCTGGCAGATGGTCGTTGGCGCAGGTGAGTTTGATTGTTTGGTTCTTCCAATCAATTTCTGAATTGTGTACCTTCAGCCAGTCAAATCCAAGGAATATGGGGTGCATTGAGAGTTTGGTTACGGCCAATGCCAGCCGTTCCAAATGATCTTTGATTAGAAGCTCAATAGTTACGAATTTAGTTATTGAGCCATTAACATTTATAGTCCCATCTACATTGTACACTTTTATCAGAATGGGAATATCATTGGTTGGTAATTGATGAGTTCATACAAATTCCTTGTCAATGGAAGATCTGCTACATCCAGAATCCACCAATAAGATTACCAGGATTTTCTTTCTGTCTGCTGCTATGATTTTGGCATTAACTTCAAGAGATTGACTTGATCGTTTTCTTTGAACAAATCAAGATTTATTTTGCAATTCTTGAATTGACAGGTATGCCTCAAGCAGGGTGACAGATTTTATTTGTCTGATTAACTCTGGTGTTACTTCAGACACTCTTGTGTCATGAACAAACAACTTTAAATGAGTTATTGTTCATTGTTCATCTTTTTTGTCGGCCATTTCTTTTATCCATGCAACCAACCAGAGATCTACCATGTTTCTCCAACTAGACCACTTACTTTCCTGTAAAGGGTCGCGAGGGCATTCATTGCTCCAGGCGTTATCCTTTTTAGGACAGGACTGATCAAGTCCTTCTTTTCAACGCAGTTCATTGAAGAATTTCGATTTTCTTAGGGTTTGTTTTTGGAGAGTCATGAGCACATCTTTCAGCACAAGCAGTATTCTCCTGCTCAGCCCTTAACTGAGCCAACTGTCTCATGTCAAAAGTTTGAATTATTACCCAATGTTTAGCAACTTCAATCGGGACTTCTTTTATTTTGACTTCATCATCAAACTCCTTGTCAATCATTTCATATCCATTATTGATTAGACAATTCATTTGAATAAATTGTGGTTTCGAAGGATCCACCCCCTTTTCAGTGTCGATATCCTTGTCGACATCATCAGTCTGGTGCACTTCCAAAACAGAAAATCTATTCAGCAATGACTTAGGGATCGCAGTAATTGACTGACTAACTACTGCGCATCTGAAAAATCCTTTTCTATCTTTTCAATTGCCTCTGCCAGCTCTTTCCCAGTGGAGTAATTGATTGTTTGACCCCGAACCGTAATTGTGTGAACCTGTCATACACAGGGTTTGAAGTGTTCTTTGCAAGGCCAATCCTTGCCGCATTGTCAGCACTTTCCTTCAGCACATGCCTTAGAGAGGTCCATGGGAATGTTATAGTTCGGGCCCGTGTACGCCCTATTTTTCACTTTAATCTTCGCTCATATGCTTGCATCACTGAGCACCGTTTACTTAGTCAATTTCTCTTTCCAAAGTCACGTGACCCAGTGCACGTGACCACGGGAACCT
>QFEQ01000039.1:3686-18202 GCA_003316335.1 Hemileccinum impolitum
CCTCTATGTCTCCCATTCATATTACTATACCTTCCATTCCTTCCATTTCTCTTCTCTTTTGTCTTTCATCTCTATTTTTTGAACCTTTATTTATTATCCTATTTTCAGGCTAGTCCAGTAACCCACTCCCCAATTGGGAGAACCCTACCCCATGGGTCCCACCTGTCCTCGAAAACCCCGCTGAATCCTGTGCCTCTATTTGTGCCATCTCTGTCTCTCCATTTGCTCATCATCTGCAAAACCTTCCTGATGATCCCTCCTTTCAGTGGATGAGAAACCTCCTCCATTACCCCTGCCTCCTCTCATCCCTTGACAGTCATCTCAACATCACCTCCCCCCTCTGGAGCCTCCATTGGGCTTATCTCCAAAACAAACACATGGGGAACCGCCTCTCCCTCATCTCCTCTGAACAAAGTCTTGGCCATTATCAGGACTTCCTAGTTAACATCCACCGCACCCTTGAGGGAGATATTCTCTCTGCCCTCCACCAACTGGAATTCCCTGGCCTCCTTGATGAGATCGACCGCTTCTTATATGAAACACAGATGCTTGCTGACCCTCACTCACATCCTGCCTATGTCACTCCATCCACATGGGTACTGATTGATCCTTCCCCTCGTGGCCCAATAAACCCTGTCCCTATCGAAGTTGCACAGGAACGTGCTCGCATCACACAAGAAATCCATCTTCATGGCACCGTCAATGAGGAACCTATTGACGCCCCTCTCCCATCTGGACATCCTTGCTATGTGGAAACCTGCCATGAATGCCATCACCTCAGACATACTTGCCCCAATTGTTGTTGGTACCAATGTCCTCATTGTCTACATTTCCAACTGGGTCATCTGCAATACCGCTGCCCCCTCCATCGCCCTCATATCCCCACTCCTCCATCAATGTCTCCATCCATCTCTATATGATCCTCTCACTCCTCATGATCATCCACTCCCTGTCCCATTCTACCACCCAGGAACACCCATCATATGTGTCCCACAAATGTCTCCGCTCCATGTTGTTGCAACCGACGCTCTGCTTCCCCACATCCTGTGTCACCGGAGATTGACAACGATGTCTGGAATGACACTGCCTATGCCAACACCACTAGGTCCCCAGGCCCTTCCTACGTGAACTTCTGACTCGCCGGGTTCATCCCTTACCCTTCTTCAGGGTTTCAGGGTTACTAAGGGGGTAATGTTATGATTTACTTTGCCTTATACACTTTTCTCTTTGTTCTTGACCTCTTCAGATGGGGACCGACCCCACTGCAACATGTACAGTGTTCCCTCTGCTGAACTCTTCACTTAGCAACCTTGATTAGCTAAGTATCCATGCCTATCTCTCACTTGTCATCTTGATTACACACTTTCCAATACAATTGTATCGTTTGTCATTTCCACTTACCTCTTGTTGTTCTTCAATGTTCTCTGATGTTCCATATGACATTATCTTTCTCATGACTAATTGTTCTTCTTCCTTCTTTCCCATTCCATCCAATTAGTCATTATTCCCACATCTTACTTATATAAACCCTTCATTACTACTAATGTATTCCCAGCTAGTCTTACCCTGGCAATACATCTCTTGTCCTCTTTCCCTCTGGATATCTCCAAGTCTTCATCCTACTTCTGAGTGGACACTTGCTCTTTCCTCGTCGTAGCTTGCTACTTGCCCCACCGCCTTTCAAGCGGAGTAACCTTCATTGTCTCAGTCATTGTCTGACCGCTTATCCTTCACCTTTGAAGTGTGGGAAGACCTATCCTTGTTGAGCGACATCTCAAATCTGCATCCACCATCTATCAACAGAAGTCTTCAGCTCTCACCAGGTCTATGTTCGTCCTCACCAAGGCCAAATGTAACATCATAGAAACTTATAACATTTGAAATATTGACCATGTTGTGGTTGAGGGCATGGACAAGAGAGTAGTCCATGTTTACCTGCCTGTGTAGATCTGAGTGACACATATACTGTTCTTCCATATTGCTTATCTCTCCCCCTTCTGAAAGTCGACTACTTGAAACCATACTGTGGTTGAGATGGTTAAATGAGGAATATGATGACGAGGATAAGATGAGTGATGGGAAGATAAATGGTTGCGAGTCTGAGCATAGATGTGCCCCTTTACAGAGGGCAAGGCTGGCAAGGACTGAAGGGTGGTACTCAAGAGCAGAGGGCCCCTATGAAAGAAGGGAATGCAAATGAATAGGACTAAGGTCAAACAATGCTCAGTGATGCATGGCATATGAGTGAAAGTGAAGCAAAATAAATAGAGAGTGTATGCAGAACTGAACTACAACACTCTCCCCTATTCACTAGATTTGAGGTCCAATCTTGAGTCTGTGAATTCTGTGTATGAGGATCCAAAGGGTTGAAACAGAGAGAGGAAAGATGATGAGTCAATACCCTGAATAGATCATGGGACTGACGGGTGCTTAGAATGGAAATCAGTGATAGCATTCTGCACATATTTTAAATTAGTGGCAGGTTCCCAGGTGCAATCCACCTTGTCTCATCTCTTCCAGTGGATGAGGTATTGTAGTTTTCCATAATAAAGACAGGAGGTGGTGATGAAGTCGACTTCATATTCTTTGTGACAGTCTTTGGTCATGGTGATGGGGTCAGGTTTAAATACAGATTGGCCAGCCAATGGGGCTTTGTAGGGTTTTATGTAGGAGACATTAACCATGGGGTGAATGGAGATAGTGGAAGGAAGATGGATGGTAACAGCATTAGGAAGGACAGCTGTAATACAGTATGGCCCAATATATTTTTGCATTAATTTACGAGCAGGGTATGGGAGAGATAAATGGTCAGTGGAAAGCCAGACCATGTCACCAATAGAATAAGAAGGAGCAAGAGAACATTTAGATTCTTGTGTGTAGAACATCTGATTTTGAGTTTTCATTAAAGTGGCAGTGATATCATTGTGGGTCTGGCCCAAGGAAGAAGTGAACAACCCACCAGGAGCCATAGAGGAGCACAGAGGCTCAACCCCCCAGTTGTGGTGAATAATTACATGTTACTTCAAAAGGAGAGGTGCCGGTGGCCATGGTGAGTGATGAGTTATGAGTGACATGTTATGAATGAATTGTGCCATTTTTAGCCAGGAGGCCCAAGAATCCTGTTTCTTAGCAATGTAGGCTCTGAGATAAGCCAGTATCTCTAAATTAGCATGTTCTGTTTGCCCATCCATTTGTGGGTGGTACACCATAAACAGCTTCTGCTGAATTCCAAGCATCTTGCACAGTTTGCGAGTAAACTTGGAGATGAATTGTGGTTCTCTGTCTGAAACAATAGAGTTAGGTAGTCTGTGAGTGCACCATATGTGGTCTCTAAATAGTACAGCTAGGTCCAAAGAAGAGGTGGTTTTGGTATAGGGGAAGAGAACAATTTCTTTAGAAAAATGATCTACTATGACACCAATGGCATCATATCTTTTTGACAAAGGGAAGCCCATAACAAAATCAACAGAAATGTCAGTCCAAGAATGAGAAGGAACTGGTAAAGGTAGAAGTTTTCCTGCTGATGGCTTTGACAATCCCTTCATAAGGGAGCAGACCTGGCAGTGAGAAATGTAATTTGAAATGTCTTGGGCAATGCCTGACCACCAATAAAACTTTTTAATTGAAGCAATGGTATGGTTGTGGCCAGGATGACCTGCAACCAGAGAATCATGGAAGAGAGAAATGAGTTCATTGTGTAATGAAAGTGGCACAAAAACAATGCTGTTAGAGTTTCTGAATAATTTGTCCATTGAGTAGTACTCATAGTCATCAATAGCATCCAAGTTCATCTTTTCAGATTCTGTACATAATTTAGTTTCAAAGTTCAGTGTTAAGGAAGTGGAGGAAATGGCTTGTACTCTGGTGGAGCCAAATCCTTTGTTGTTACATTGAGACTCCTCTAGAGTTGTCATTTCTGTTAGTGTGGGGTTTTCTATTTATATTTTTTCAATAATTAGTTGAGCAATGCAGTCATATTTAGAAATGGAGAAAGGAATGTCTGAATGGTTGAACAGAATTACATCTATTTCTTCCCTATAATCAGTGTCAATAATTCCTGTCATGATGTTGATTTTGTGCTTGAGGACAAGGCCTGAACATGGTGCAATTCTACCATAAGTACTGATAGGGAGTTGAGTAGATACAGATATTGGGATGAGGAGCTGGTCATGAGGGGGAATGGTAGCAGAGGTGGAGGAATAAAGATCAAAGCCAGCAGTGGAGAGGGAGCCTTTAGAGGGCAGTTGGGCATCAAGGGAATTAAGGGTGACAGGAACAGTGAGGGTGGTAGAGTGAAGAATAGAAGAGGGGGGGAATATGACAATATTTTCATTTAAGTTATCAATGGCATCTCCATGGTCTGGATGACAAGAAAGAGCATCAGCACATCCATTCATGTTGCCAGGTTTATAGATTAATGTATATGAAAATTCCTGTAGCAGCTCATGCCAGTGAGCTTGACGACCTGAGAGTGTCTATGGCTTTTTCCAATATTCAAGATGTTTATGGTCGGTCCAGATTTCAAATATGGGGAGACTGATTAGATAGTGGCACCACTCCTTGAGAGCGCGAATGATTGCCAATAGTTCTTTGTCATAAATGAGGTAGTTCTGCTCAGCAGGGGAAAGAGAGTGCAATAAAAAGGCACAGGAGCACCAAAGATTATCAGTGCCCTGGACTGAAAGAATGGCACCAGTAGCAATGTCGCTGGCATCAGTTTCCAAATGTATAGGGTAGGAGGGGTCAGGGTAAGCTAAAAGGGGTGCTTCTGTGAAACATTTTTTGAGAGTATTGAAGGTGGTCTGTTGCACTTCACCCCAGATGTAAGCAATGCCTTTTTTCATAAGATCATTCAAAGGTTGTGTGATTTGGCTGAAGCCATTGATAAAGTGCCTATAATAATTACAAAGGCCAAGAAAAGATTGAAGTTGTTTTAACTTGGTTGGTGCAGGCCATTCCAGAATGGCATCAACCTTTTTTATTTGCATGGCAACACCTTCTTTGGAGATGTGCATGCCCAGAAAATCTACATCATTAGCATTAAATACACATTTTTTGGGTTTAGCATAAAGATTGTTTTCACACAAGTGTGTTAATACCTCCTTCACGATTTCAGAGTGCTCTTCATCAGTTTTCTTCTTGGTGAAGATGCACATATTGTTGAGATAAATAATAATGATGGTATACATGTCATTGAAAATATTGTTCATCATCTGCTGAAATGTGGGTGAAGAGTTAGTCATTCCAAAATACATAACCACTGATTCATAAGCACCCAATGGGGTGACAAATGCTGCTTTCCATTCATCACCTTCTTTAATTTGAACATTATTATAGTCCCATTGAAGATTGAGGCAGGTGAACTTATCAGTGCCCTTCAGGCGGTCCACCAGAGAAGATATGAGAGGAAGAGGATATGAGTTTTTTATGATACCCTCATTTAAATATTGATAGTCCATGACAAGACATTTTTCACCAGTCTTCTTGGGGATAAAGAATACAGGAGCTGTTTGAGGGGATTTAAAGGGGCAGATATACCCCTTTTCTTGTTTGGACTTGATGAAGTTCTGGACTTCTTCAATTTCTGCTTCTGATAAAGGAATGACACAACCTTTTTTGGATATAAAGTCAGGCTTGAGATTGATTGTGTGATCCCAAGGTTTGCACATGGGCATGTGTTGCAATTTGTTTTTACTGAAAACATCTAAAATGGAATGGTATTGAGGGGGAACTTTGTCAGCCAAACCCTCTTCAAATACTCAGATATCCAGGGTTTTCCACAAGTGATTGACTAGTTGTGCTGAGTTTTGAGCATGGCAACTTTTGGTGCATTGATTGAACAACATTGTTTTTGTTACCCAATCATATCCTAGAATAATTTGTGAGATCTGAGGATTGCAACTAGTGCTTCCATGGCTTCAGAATGTCCATTATATGAGAGAACAAAAGAAACATATTCAGAAATACAACCATGTTTTGAAGCAGAGCCATCTATGTTTGTTATATACATGGGTTTGGATAATGGTTTAGTTTTGATGCTGATCCTTTTTACCCGATCTTTATTGATGAATATTTGGATGGCCCCTGAGTCCAATAAGGATATTGTTGATTGATGGACCCAGTTCTTGTTGTTCTGAAAGAAAACATCAGTGAGAATGTTGAACTCCCCTCCTTGAGAGGGGTCAGGTTTGTGATGAGAAAATGAAGTGGGGGAGGATTTGTAAGAAGAAATACAATATTTTTTGTCCATTAAGAGGGAATTAAGCACACTATTTTTTATTTCTGGTGCTGTGCCCAAGTGGGACACCCTTTTGGAACTATCATACTGACAAAAAGTGTTCAATGATGAATCCTCAACCTCATCACTGTCCATCTCCTCTTCAACAGATAACACAGAAAAAGGGTTAATATACAAAGAAGAAGAAAATGAAGAAAATGGTAAAGTGGAAACAAAAGTAAGGTCTTTTGCTGAATGAACACCTCCTAGGTTCACTCAGCTTTGCCTTTTCCCTTAAGTCCTTCTGTGGCTAGTTACCATACCTTGGCTTTGAACATGTCAAAGTAGTATGCCTGTGCTTTTTTGTTTTGCTAGGCAGGCAGACCTAGTGTTGGAAAGGATGAGATGGTTATGACTGAGGTGATGGCCATTGTGGGAGTGAGGGGGATTTCTCAGTTTTGGAATCAAGGAGGGGCATAGCTCATTCTTCTGGTGAGTGGATCAAAAGTCACCTGTCCATGACCTTGTGCATGTCTTGGCTTGTTGCAATTGCATAAGATATGTCCTTGTTCATTGCAATTATAGCAAGTATGAGTGTCATGGAAGTGTCCTTGCCCTTGGACTGCGTGAACATCTTGCATGGGTGCTCCTTGACCATGAAACTGTATTGCAGTTGTACTGGTTGAATGAGAAAAGCAGTGACATGGATGCGACAGTTGGTGATATCGGTGACAATGTCAAGGATGAGGATCAGATGGGTGATGGGGAGATAGATAGTTGTGAGATGGAGCATAGATGAGCCCCTTGTCAGAGGGTGAGGCTGGTGAAGGTGAAGAGAGCAGTACTCAAAAGCAGAGGGCCCCTACTGGAGGAGGGAATGCAAATGAATAGGACTAAGGTACAAGGGAATTACAGGGAGGGATTATATAGTATGAATGAGTACCTTAGGGCAGGGTTCTGAATATGAAATAGTTTAGGGCAAACATGAGAGATAGAAAGAGATGGAATGTTGAAGAAGGAATGGAAGTAATCATGAGAGAAAGATAAGGACCACAAGGTATGACATCACCAGTGATGTCATAAGTCTAGCCTCAGGTCATACACCAGCTCCCGCAATCACGTGCACTGATAATGTGACTTAGGAAAGAAAGAAATGCTAAGGTAAAAGAGTGCTCAGTGATGCATAGCATATGAGTGAAAGTAAAGAAAAATAAATAGAGAGCATATGAGGAACCAAACTACAACAGACTGGGTTGTGTCCCGATGGTGGTAAACCATGGTGCCTCTGGTTTCATGGAGGCAGGTACAATGTACAATGGTCTTGGAGCGTTCTAGGCACATTCAGTTGAATGTTTTTCCAACTGTGATGGCTTGTTTTTTCCATGTAGCAAGGTCCTCAGTGAGTGATGGATCTCAGAGAGAGAGCTGAAAATATATGTTGTAATCAATATCCTCCTTGTAGATGTGGAGGGCATGAGCATCATCTACTCTGGCATCTAGGCAGAGGATATCAAATTGTTGTGTATATACCTCAATGGGTAGTCGTTCTTGTTTGAAGGTGGCAAGGGATTTGTAGGCTTCTTCCTTCAGAACATTAATGCAGAAATGATTTTCAATGTCTTTTTTCATCTGGACCCAGCTAGGCCATATCAGGAGTTTCTTGGAGGGATCACTTTCATCCTCCTCTAGCTTGTTGTAGTGGGTGAGCTGGATTTGTGTGAAGTCTGAGGCTCTTCTGGTAAGATGGAGGTATGCAGCAGCAGTTTTTCATTTGTTGTTAAGGCAGCTTTGACATTTGACCCATGTGACCAATCAGACCCACCAGTTACAGTAGGTTTTACAATCACCATCCCAGGTCCTGGGTTTGGTGAAAGCTTTGTATGCATTTGAGGTAGGAGTTGCTTGTTTGGTCATTAAAGTGACCAGGCCATTAATGGCATCAAGGACATCTTGT
Source organism: Hemileccinum impolitum (assembly GCA_003316335.1). Lineage (NCBI taxonomy): Eukaryota > Fungi > Basidiomycota > Agaricomycetes > Boletales > Boletaceae > Hemileccinum > Hemileccinum impolitum. The sequence continues at coordinate 11,858 of QFEQ01000039.1, forward strand.
ATGTTGGGTATCCTTACTGACTACTATCTTCTAAGCAGTCTCTGGGGATATCTTGATTGCATTGTGGAACTAAAAATGGTTTTATTTTATTTTCGATATCCTGGATGAAGTTATCTACCCAATCTATAGCTGTTACAGTTTCTTTGTCTTCTTCCCAAGCTGGAGTGTCTTCCCAAGTAGGTGCATTCCAACTGGAAAGGTCTATGGGATTTGAAACATCTTAGTTATCAACAGAAGAAGGAGGAAGAATGGAAGAAGAAACTGGTTGTGTAATTTGCAAGAAAAAGAAACCTATTTTGATACAGATATCAGTATTGCATGGAATGAGATATACCTAAGTAAAAAGATATGTGACTAAAAAAGTAAAAAGTAAGCCAAAGAAAACTAGTAACCAATTGTTCATGTATACTTGGCAGGTTTTTTTAACTCTTCCTGTGGATGAAGAATGGAATGGTTTGGTGCTCCCAAATCCCAAAGGGGATCAAACTTGGAGTGGTGGTAGCAAGGGTCTTGTTCATATGCTTTATGAACACGACAGCAAGGGACTTTCTTTCAGCAAAGGAAGAGACCATTAGTTTCTTTGGGTTCTGGGGTTTGGTTGCTGGGGTCAATGGAGGCAGCTGGGGATGGTGTGCATTCTGGCATTAGATTATGCTCAAGTATGTTTAGCCTGTAAAAGATGAGGGTGGCAGCTTTACACTAGACTTCAATACATTCAAGCCAGCAGGTTCTGGTCATGCGAATATGGGTAGGGATCTGATATGGATTTCAATGTCGTGAACTGCAATGAGAAAGACAAGGATCCCGATAATGAAAATAAACTCAGTGAGGTGGTCGTATATGAACGACCTAAGGATAACAGTGGGGCAAAATGTAGTGGGGCTGTGGGGAGTCCTATTCAAGTGAAACCATACTGCAGTTAAGATGGTTAAATGAGGAATGTGGTGACAAGGAGACAAGGAGAAGTAAGTTCGGCTATGATGTCGATGACGAGGATAAGATGAGCGATGGGAAGATAAATGGTTGTGAGTCTGAGCATAGATGTGCCCCTTTACAGAGGGTGAGGCTGACGAGAACTGAAGAGTGGTACTCAAGTGCAGAGGGCCCCTACAAAAGAAGGGAATGCAAATGAATAGGACTAGGTATGAGGGAATTACAGGAAGGGTTTATATAGTATGGATGAGTACCTTAGGGCAAGGTTCTGAGTATGAAATAGTTTAGGGCAAGCATGAGAGATAGAATGGAATAGAACAATGAAGAAGAAACAGTAATGACTATGAGAGAAAAATAAGGACTGTGAGGTATAACATCACTAGTGATGTCATAAGTCTAGCCCCAGGTCATGTGCCAGTTCCCACGGTCACATGCACTTGATCATGTGACTTTGGAAAGAAAGAAATGCTAAGGTAAAACAATGCTCAGTGATATGTGGTATATAAGCAAAAGTGAAGAAAAATAAATAGAGAGTGTACACAGAACCAAACTACAACAATGTCAACATTCAAGCTGCAGGTGGTCATCACTCTTCTTTGGAACTCATCACTTGTTGAATCCAAGGATCACGAAGCATTCCATACCAGATGGACTAACTCAGTGAGTGATAGTGACATTGTTATCTAAATGTCTGGACCAAGTTCTTGACAAGGTGAGTCAACAAGCAAAAGTGTGGAGCAACTCACCTGAGTCTATGAAGAATCCTTGTCCACAGTGCTAGCTCAAGTGGGAGTCTCAGATTGTTGAATACATTAGTTTCATCTGGGAGAAGACATGATCATAGAAGAAGGTGAATGCACCCACTAAACTGAGCATTGATGTGCCACTGCTTGGCCCATGATTCATCCCACCCTCTTATCTACATCTTCATAAGTGAACAGGAATGTTTGATATTGGCCCAGAGGTATAGTACCTAAAACCAGTCAATATCATTCATCTATTCTACTATCCAGAACTCATCTGTTGTCCCTAATGTTGATCTGGTGATGTCACTTGGGAGGGGTAGACTGGTACTGGAGCTTGTGAACTGCATGGTGTTGTTCAAGACAACATTGTGCGGGGATCACAGTTGCAATGTAACATGTGTAAGTCGAAGAGATACAAGGTGGATGTGGAGGATTTGTTGAAGGTGTTGGCTAAGTGGGTGGAGAACAAAATGACCAACTTGGTCACACCTATGAGTGAGCCAGAAGTGAAAGGCAGTAGGTTGTTGAGTTATTGCTGTGTGATGACCAGCAGTGTCTTTTGGAAGTTATGAGAACACTAGAAAATCTCATATGAGTCATTTCAAGATATAATGATATCCCAAATGTGAAGGGACAAAGGAATAAGGCTCAAGTAGGAACACTTATGTACTTGAGGCTAATGATCTGAGGTTGAACGAGTCTTGCCTTGAGGATCAGAGCAGTGATAGAACAAATCAAGAGTGAACTCATTAGAGATAAGATGATCCTACAGATCAATCTCATATAGGGGTACATGATGTTTACATGTATGTACTGATTCATCTACAAGAACAAATGTTCTATGTGTTTCTATCCAATGGAAAAACAAAGAAAAGAAGTGGAACAATCTTTTAGTTAATGACAACTGATTGCACAATTTCAATGTAGTAATAATTGCACAATACCATTATCTAATCATGGATCAGATGATCATCATGGATGTTGTGACTTGATATGATTAGCATAAGCTAAGATACCTAAGTAAAAGATATTGTTATTGAGTCTAATAAGTGTATAAGTGTTGTAGTTTGGTTCCTCACATGCTCTCTATTTATTTTTCTTTCCTTTCGCTCATATGCTATACATCACTGAGCACCATTTTACCTTCCAGTAGCCCATTTGGAGGTGGCAGTGGCAATAGAAAAGGGTTTGAAGAGGTTGGGAAGATAGAGGATGGGCTTGGTGCAGAAAAGCCATTTAAGGTGATCAAACACAGCTTGACACTTAGGAGTCCAATCCCAAGGGGTGGATGTCTTTGTGAGGTTGAGGAGTGGGTGAGTGACAGTGGAGTAGTTGGGGATGAATCATTGGTAAAAGTTAGTGAACCTGAGAAAGGAGTGGACATCTTTGAGTTTGGCCAGGATGGGCCAAGTAGTGAGGCCATTAAGTTTCATGAGGTCCATGGCAATCTGACCAGGTTTGATGATTATTCTGAGGTACTTGACTTCAGAGGTGTTGAAGGTACATTTCTTGAGTTTAAGGTGGAGGTTGAGTTCCTCCATTCAGGCCAGAACATGTTTAGTGTGTTCATTATGAGTTTTCTGGTTGGGAAAAAAGATCAATAAGTCATCCATATAGATGACCAACCAGCCTTCTGCAATCATGTCACAGAAGGAATCATTCATAAACCATTGAAATGTGGCCAGAGAATTAGTCATGCTAAAGAACATGATCATGGGTTCAAAAAGACCCTGGTGAGTGATAAAGGCAGCTTTCCATTGGTCACCATCTTTAATATGTACATTGTTATATCCCCAACAAATGTCAAATTTCATGAAGACCTTGGCGTCCTTGAGGTGGTTGACAAGGTTGGTGATAAGTGGGAGCAGATAGCCATCTCAGATGGTGTGTTCATTCAGATAGTGGTAGTCTTGGCAGGGTCAGAGTTTGCTGTCCTTCTTTTTGACAAAAAAGAAGGGGGAAGCTTGCTGGAACTGGGAAGGTCAGATTTTACTGGACTTGAGGTGTTCATCAATGAAGTTGTCCATAGACTTCTTCTTGTCAGTGGAGAGTGGGTAGATTTTTCCAATTTTGGGTTAAAAGGAATCTTTCATGTTAATTGCATAGTTATAGGATTGAGAGGGTGGAAGGTGCCCTACCTCAACTTTGGAGAATACTGAGGAGAATTGAGTGTATTCTTTCAGTAGGGTAACCTTCACCTTTTGGGGAAGGTGCTGAATGGTGAGATCTGTCGAAGTTGTGTATGCTTTGATAGAGGTGGGACTGATGAGGAAATAGATATCCCCTTTGAGGACCCATTGACATCCAAGAACCTTGATGGCATATCAAGTATACCGCTCAGGGGTGGATGGGGAGTCAGAGAATCTGGAATCACTGGTGAGGTAGACATAGAGGCAATTATCCCAGCCAGTATGGATCTTGGTATGGCAGATATGGATGGTGGGTTTCTTGTATTCCTTCTTGAAGAAGGCAGTATGACAGAGTTCATTGTTTTTGCTTTGGGTGAAAAGGATTTTGGATTCATCAGTGGATTCAGCGAGGGAGAGTTGGTGGTTATCCCAGTCAATGGTGGGGTTGGCTTTATGAAGGCAAGGCATGCTGAGGATGATATTCTCATTTCCACATGTCATAATGTAGCAGAAGATCTGATGGGTGATTCCACTGATGACAGTGAACAAGGTCATGGTGTGGTGAATTGTGCCAAACTTATTGGGGGATTGGTCCATGTTGTGGACCGGAATGGGTTCAGTGAGTTTCTTGAGTGGGAGGCAGTGTTTGTGGATGAATTGCCAATCAAGACAGTTGATAGAAGCCCCAAAATCTACAAGGGCGTGGGATTCAACATTTTTGAGCATGTGTAAGGGGATGACTAATTGAAGACCAAGACCAAGACATCATTTATTCTTAGATACAATTACAGATACACATCTTTCTATGAATGGAGATGCTGGCATTGACCCAGATCTCCAGTTTAAAAATTCTGGCCAGGAATGTTGGTGAAGGAAACTGAGGCTGAGGGTTTGTCATCATCTTCATCACATTCCAACAAGTCTGGAACAGAGTTCATCTCTGCTTTGTCATGCTTCTTTATGACTACATCAATGACTTTCTTCCTCTTTTCTCCAGGGGAAGAAGTTGAAGTGGTGGTCAAAGAGAACTTAGTACAACAGCTGTTGGAGCTGTGACCAGAATGGCAACATTTGAAACAGAGGTTGTTCTTGATGCACCTCTGATGTTTCTCAGGAGTTAGTTTCTTAGGAAATGAGACATAGATGGCATCAATATCCATGGCATTAGGATCTTTGGCAGAGGTGGTGGAGAACTGAAATTGGTGGTAAGTTGCCCTATCCAGGTTAGAGTTGTGCCTGTGGATTTCCATGGCATAGTCCATCATGGTCTGGAAAGAAACAGTCTTCTTATACCAGGCATCAATCATGGTTGGGACAGTTTCCATGGCCATAATGCAGGACATGAGCTGGGGTAGAATACTGGCTGAATAGTAGCTGATCAGAACATTCTCATTGGTAATACTAGCAAGAGCAACTTGGTTCTGGAACTGGGAGTTATAGAGAGAGGGTGGATATAAACTCTTCTTGTCCTTAGTCATATGCATGGTGGTGAGCCAGGCAATGGCAATACTGGTAGTGTTGTGGTGTTTGAACAATGCCTTGAATTTCGTAATGAATGAGGCCCATATGCTAAGTGAGATAGTGGTGCTGGCAATGGCTTTATTCCAGAATGTGGTTGCCCATGTGGTAGCAGAGCCTTTCATCATGTAGGAAAGGGCAAAGGTGATTTTCTTGGCATTGGTGTTGTAGACCAAGGCATTGATCTTGATGTAGAACATAATAGAGTGTAGCCAAGTGAGGGATTTGGCATAGTTGCCATTGAAGTACTGGGGAATGCTGAGGTAGAGCTCAGTGGGTTTTGAGATTGAAGATATGGAGACAGAAGCAGGGATAGGGTTCCGAGAAGTAGTTGGAGATACAAAGATTCATCCAGATTGGGATGAGAGTGTGGTGATGGTGGTGTTGGCATATGAGGAATGACCAGCTGAGATGTCATCCGATATAAGAGATTGGTGGTGGTGGTGTGGTGTGGATCAAAGGCAATGTCAGGATCAGGATCTGAAAAAGATTCTGGTTCTGACTCAGAAGACTCCAGGACTGATTGGTTTGGAGTATGAAAAGACCAACAGGGGTCAATGGGCAGGGACTGGGACAAGGACAGGGTGATGGTAGTGACAGCTTATGATGATAGTAGCTGTGCAAAAGGAGAGCTTAGTTCTTTTGTTATGCTTCATCCTTGGTGGGACTAATGTAGCCCTTAGGAGTGCTATGTAGTTGAATTAAGTGCAACAAGGAACTGGGATACTCATGTCAGCTTTGCCAACAAGCAGAGATCTGTTTGACAAGGATTGAGGGTGGACAATGAGGACAAGGAAGGTTAAGAGTGTCTACTCAAGGTAGGATGAAGACCAATATGGGGATCACACGAAGTGAGGCCACAAACAGGATGGATTGCAAGAACCAGAAAGTATAAGGGAGAACTAAGCTAAAGTACAAGAAAGAGAGTTGCACCTCTGATATACTACAGACAACTAGTTTAGGGCAAGTCAGCTGAGTATGAAGAGGAAATGAGTCATGATGAGTGAGAAGTGCTATTG
>QFEQ01000389.1:6496-55811 GCA_003316335.1 Hemileccinum impolitum
CAAATCTATACAGAACCCTTGCCTAACCAGAATGGCATTACAGAGAATGGGTTAAAATGAAACACTTCACACCCCAACATTGGCCCATAACTCTTTAGACTTTAGATATAAAGACACCCTACTATAGATCCTTGTCTCCGGTGGAACATCTACAAACATCCTACAACTATCTCCGACTAAATTCAAGCAATCACACACAAGATCCATCACCGTGGAGGCATCGCAGGCGACTTGCCCACCAACCCTGGAAACGCTCTCTCACTACTCAACGGCGCCAAGCCCAACTTTGGATTGCCCCTTGGTTCAACACCATCCCCACGCGACGTCGTCGAGAACGTCGTCACAGCCGTCTGAAAGGATGACAGATCTGGTTTACTGTCGAATACCCCTGAACAAGATACAATGTCAGCAAAAACATGACATCCATCTCGGATAAAAAGAGCGGTGACTTACCCAGCTTGCGCAACCACCGCTGGCGCACTTGATGGTAACCTCTCGACGGCAGGGCTTTTTGTACCAAGTCCCATTTTTGTCCATACTTGGCGACCGCCTACATGCATTCCCTTTCATCGCCTGCGCCAACAGAGAACAGACGACGTACCTGCGCCAGGAGGTCGTCCTCTTCTTTACTCCATTTGACGTACGGACTTCGTTGACGTTTCGCAGGTGGTTTGGACGCAAACACGTCTTGCTCCGCCACTCGGGTAAGTTCCTTGTTCTTGGCTAGTGCAGTGGACGTCGTAGGTCCACCAACATTCAGATCTCCAGATGGAGTTGTCTCGGAATGCTGCTGTTGCGGTGACGCCTCACGACGCTCGTTCTCCGGCAGCAACGGCGCTGCCAGAGGCGCAAGACCAGGTTGAACAACCGCTACATGTATACCGTCTTCGCTGGAGATACGAGAACCCTGTCTGGGAGTTGCATCCGTTGAATCGTCAATATTCAAAGACGTGACCGGTAATCGCGGGCTCTGTGCGTCGTTGTTCGTCGTGACTTGGTCCCCTTCAAAAACCAATGTCGAATCGAGCGTCTGGGACAAAGATGGATTGGATGTACTCGCATTACTCGTCCCTCCACCTGGATCGACTAGTGCCTCCGACTCAAACCCGCCAGCACCTGCGGCTGGAGAAGAACCAGCCAAATCGTCCCCCAAGTCCGATCGGGGTGTCCTGGAACGAGATGTCGGTGCTACAGAGGAAGGCGTATCCGCCTCGGGTTCTTTCCACCTCGACTTTGTCCTCCCTCGTGATTTAGGAGTCAAGCTAGGGGGCTCTTGTGGTTGCGTATCGGCTCTCTCTTTTCCGTTGCCTTTCGTCTGAGACGGTGCAACAGATTGTTCTTGAGTGCTAAACGCCGCAGCTTGGTCGGCCAACACATCCAAGGCCGACATCACCCTCCCATTAGTCACCCCACTTGTATTCACGGATGACGCATTCGCGCTGTTCATGACTCGACTCGTGAGCTCGTGTGATGCGACTAACTTGTCCGTACGCGGCGCGACCTTTCGCCGCTTGGGGACAGGGCTTCCAAAAGTGTCCCTGGTCCGCGTGCTGCGTGCACCCACCGTCTGGTCGGCGTCACCAACTACGTCCACCTCCTCGTCTTCGTCCACCTCGACACTGGTATCTTCGCGCATCATCGAGCGAGCGGCACTTAACAGTGAGTCGAGAGGTGTTTGCGGGTTATTCGTCCTCGCATTCTGCTTTTGTTTCTGTGTAGATGAGGTGACGGAAGGGGCGGTCGTCGACGAGCTGGGAGTTTGTAGAAGATGGGGTGGATATGCAGGGAAGAATAATGGGACCGGTCGCATCCCAGGTCCAGGCCGTATCTGGCCATTCATGTAAACGTACCCCCCCTCTGGTGGATACGCTACGCGAGTCATGGTGCGTTTGGGCGTCTTCGGCGTGGTTGCGACCGCCGTCGTTGCAGACTCCTCCCGCCTCCGTTCTCGCTCTAACTCTTCCAAGTGCTGTACTATCCCGGACATTATGCCGGCACGCTGCTTGCCAATCCTACGGGCTGCCAAGAGCAGATGTTCTGCTCTGGCATCAGCACTGAGTCCCCGCGAAGTAGTTTTCTGAGAAGGTCGTCGTTTGTGTGCATTCGTGGGCGGATGGACGTTGTTGGGTGCTTCCGACTTGCGAGGCTTGGCTCTTGGAGTTGCTCGAGAGTACGAGGCTTGTGATGGGGTTTCAAGGGGGTCTGTTAGAGGTTCGTCTTCGCTGGCTCCGTGCCCTTCGTCTTCTGTGGTGGCTGCATCTTTCTTTCGTCTCCGAGTATAGCGAGACTTGGGATTTGGGGTAGGAGGGGGCATTGATGGATGTGAGATTAGTGGCTGCATCAGTAGTAATGGCCTCAGTCGGGTTAGTTCGGATTCAAGTATTTTTGATCGAGATTGTGTTTCAGTGAGCTGTCAATGAGGGATGAGAATGACGACATGCCAGTCAGCGAAGGATTCACCCGTTGGCGAAGGCTCTTGTTATCCGTTTCGACGGATTGGAGGCGTTCATAATCCTGTGGGACTTGTTAGACGTAACTCCAAGACCGATGAAGACATCAAAGAAATCGGGGCCGGTAACCGAGATGCATGTTACAAAATGACTGACCTCGTCTCGTTCTGAATCAAGTCTGTTCTTGGCTTGCTGCGCAAGCAATGCCTCTGCCATCCTAGCCCAGCCATCCTTCTCTGAGTTCCACCGCAAACGCTGCTCCTCGGCTTGATGCAACAACAGATCTCTCTGCCGTATCAAAGCGGATATCAAGTCTGCCTGTCTGATGAGCTGGTCCGAGTCTGGTTTGACCACGGCAGTGAGCATGAGTACCTACGCAAAGGCCGGCCGAGTCATATACGGGCAGACAGAGATAGCACGGGCTATGCGCACCATTTCGGCGAGCTCCTTCTCCCGAGGGGTGAGCTGAGCATCGGGTTTGTCGATATGACGCATCTCCGAAACTTTTCTGCGCATCTGGACAATATCGGACTCGGGAAGGGGCGCAGGGGAGGGGCTCTTGATGCGCAGGGGCATGTCGGAATCATCCTGGAGGGTTTGTGGCGCCGGGGAAGGGGACATGAAATGGACGAGATCATCAAATGCGAGTTGGGAGTAGTCCTGGCTCATGTTGGTCGTTGAAATCGGTGTGTGAAACCCCGCTATAACGGAGGGGGGAACGAAGTCAAAAAGTGCACAAATAACGCCAACTTCGAACGCGCGGTCTAGGTCACGTGATAGGGTGATTTTTCTCAGAAAGGTCATGTGATTTGGCAAGGCACGATGTTGTTGTTCTCATCTCCCGTCGCTCAAGCGACATTTAGCGCGATAGAGGTGTCGTGTATGACAATTTGAACGCCTTCACCCTAGAAAAGGTGTGCCCCGACCATGCGATTGTCAATATTATTGCCAGTGGCAGCACTGGCAAATGGGATTTGATATCATACGCCACATGCGTCATATTTCGAGTCAGATATCTCACGTTTTTTCCGCGTGGTGTCACTCCACGGTATATACCGAGGCTGACGAGTATAACAAGGACCAAGTACATCGGCGTTAGTCTACCTCCTTCGTCGATGCAGCTTTGAGGACTGCCTCCCTCCTCCTTTTGAGTGCATTCGCATATGCCATACAAACCCATTTGATGTATCCAAGATCTTTGATCCTCCCGTGCTCAGCCAACCTTGCATGGAGCAGATCAACGTCACCAAATGCAATAATCGGAGGTACACGATCGTCCTTGGGCGAAGCGACCGACGTAAGCCGAACCAACGGTCGCGCGGCCAACGATGTCGAAGACACGGGATTCGTGAGCACCGTGCGCGTAGAAAGAATGTGAGGTTTGGCGGAAAGTTGAACTGTCCCAGATTTCGAGGGGGGCTTGGTTGGCACGAGTGCCGGAGATATGTCAAGTGACCGATGGGAGTTGGTCGGTTGTAGCACTGCATTGGGTGGGTATCGAGAAACAAATGTTCGCAGTAACGCTAAAGCGCCGTTGATGTCACCAGACCTGCCAAGAAACGTTGAGTAATGAAGATGTAAACGGCTGACAAATGGCTTACAGTATGAGCACCCTTCTCATGGCAGTATGCGCCCTTTCAATCAACCTTGCAAACGACCCAACATCTCGCTCAGCATTTCTCAGTCCGTCTGCTTCTACTACCTCCCAACGCCGCCAAATGTCTTCAGTCCACCGAGCTGCTATATGGCGTTCTTCCGCACGTGCTATCGCACACCTCTCAAGTGCGTTGATATACGTGTATTCATCAGGGAGCACCATCTGCGCACTGGACGAACAGCTTTTGCTAAAGAGGGAATCAAAGACTTCCTGCGAGGTCTCGATGCTGGCATGTCTGTAGAATACAGACAAGTAAGCATTCAAGAGCATAGGTGTTAGCTCCACATGTGCAAATCTGCCCGCGAGCAAGCCATCTTGAGGAAAATGATGCGACTCCTCCTGGGATAGTAGAGATCTGTCCTGAAGAATCACGTTGAAAAGTGTTCGCGTTTCTGCAATGACATCTGACGATGTCCGGGGAGGGAGCCGGGAGAACGAAGGCATCCTCTCGATATTCTCTACCGGAACATCAGGAAAGACATTACCGCGCCATGGCTGCTCAAAGGAGGGTGGGTCAGGGAGGCTCGCTACCTCACCTGCTTGCGATTCTTTTGCGGACACGTCCCCGTCTGACGCTGCGCTAGAGTCGACAAGTCGAGTCGTCTCTCTTTTGAAAGGTGTCTTGTAGGACGCATAGGTATGGAACACGTGAGTCATCAACTCCGCGTTCACCATCGAATCCTCACTACTTGCACCATCGCCGCTGCCTCGCACAGCTTCGGCAAGTATCCATCTGGCTTTTTCGAGGTCCCCAGCGCGTTTGCAACCTTCCAATAGAGCGCACCACAAGCCTCTCCCGCCTATACCCGACATCGAATATTGGTCGTTCATCTCCCTCGCAAGCCTCATGCCCTCCCCAAGCCATTCGGGCCCAGCTCTGCCACATACTTTTATGATCGCCTCGTAAGCACCTTTCGTCGGTTCGACACCATTCTCCTGCATTTCCATCCAAAGATCCAAGGCACGTTCAGGCTCTGGTCGAGAGAAGGAGCCACATGCCCGGATCATCAGAGCATACAGGCGAGCATCTGGAATGGGGTGGGCGACATAACGCATGTGAGCAAAGAGATCCCAGGCTTGCGCTTGCGCTGCTGCACGGCCAAGTCTTGGATCAGAGGAAGACGATGTTTCGACATTGAAGAGGGCGGAGATGACTCTGGTGTATGACTTGATTGGAGCGCAATGACCATTGGCCTCACATTGGTGCAAGAGTGCGAGCGCACTCGTCGGAAACCGTTGTGATGCGTTGACAACGTGAGCTTGGATATGAAGATCGCGTTGATGTTCAGTCGGTGGAACTAAGGATATAACAATGAAAATTTTGACTGCAAGAAAAGGACGGAGACATACCAGACAGGGCACGAGACATGACCGACTCAAACCCTTGAATATTCCCCCGTTTAGCGTGATCTACAAGGAAGCCATCAACGGTTTCATCAGGAGCGACTGCTTGGTGTATTCGGCGCCATGCATGAGGAGGGTAACGTCGGGAGGGAGCATGAGAAACCGTGAGCACGAAGTTCGGGCGTCTTGGTAAAGCCTTCAAGACCATCATCCTTCGTGGGAATAAACACCCGACCGCCATTCGAACGTTGATCACGATCTGCAGCTCGTACTACTTGTCTCACTGGAGTTAAACGGTTACATAGCGCCATCCCCGGGCCAATGCGACGTGTGGAAATCGGAATGAGTCTTGACGGGCTGCTCGAGCTACGTACAGAAGAAAGAACATCCCCGGCCCTCAGCGCTGGTATACGATATACTCGGTCCCATACAACATAGCACACACCGCCGCCCCAGCACTCAACGCAAGCGGGACCGGATGACGTGGCGCGCGAAGCGACCTACGCGCATGGAATGTGAGATAGATGAGCGACCAGGCTGTACGCAATACCAACTGCATATCAGCTCACTATTCACGCACGCCTCGCGTCAAAACAAAACGCACCCGTCGCAATCCCAGTCCCGTTCCGTTCATCCCCAACACCAAACGCCCATGTCGCAATACCAAACGCAAGCGAGAACCCAACGCGGTGAAGGTAGGGTGGGCAGTACGTGTGTGGTGGGAGAGCAGCCGGTGGGACCAGCGAAGAGAGCGCAACTGTCGTTTCATTAAGTATACTTGGTTGATCCGGCGTACGAAAGACACTCACAAAGTGAGGTCAGAGCGAGCGCGGGCGTTCTTTGTAATGTCGCAGACGGTCAGATCCCTTGTCTGAATGGAATGGCAAAAGAAAAGGACTGAACTTGGATCGGGCATACGGCTGGAAATGGGCAAAGGTACCCGTTGCATTCATAGCGTCGCCACTTTTTCCGGTAGAAGATGTACCTTGCTGCTGCTGGTTCATAGCCGGACCAGAGATTCCGTGATAGCACAGCGAGGTATAAGACTAGGCACCAACATGTATATACAGAATGGGTTGATCAAACGGTACATTCACCGACCTCATCGTCTTCCACAACGCGTACGCCGCACGACTATGATCCAATCGGCCCGACTCATCCACCATATGATTATAGAACACAGACGTTATCTTGTTCGTCTCAGCATCGTCCACAGCCCACATCGTCCCAATCACAGATCGAAATCCAGTAAACTGCATCGCCGACGCGAGATGGATCACCTCGTCTGGACTCTCTTCGTCTCCGACGGTCGTATGACAAGCGGATAGATATGCAAATTCGGGATCATTCAGATCACACCGGATGATGTGCTGGATTGTAAAGTGTCCGTCGTGGAGAGCAAACGCGGATTCGAATGGCTCTTTCTTGTTCACAAGTCCATGACAGGCAAAATGTATCCATTGGGTTTTCCTCAGCTCTTCTGTTACCCTCAAAATACACGATTCTTGACCCTCGATGCACGTGAACGTTGCTAGATCATTGATACGCTGACCAACATTGGCCAGTTCGGTACTGACAGATAACAGCTCGGTTTCCCCGGCGGCCTTTGCCTGACCAACACCGAGGAACCTTTTTAGTCCCATCACTATACTTGATGGATGATGATGTCGGGCTCGAATGAGTGCGCTCAGGGTGGGGGTATAAGACGAGATGTATAGATCACCAAAACTCCGCTCAGATTGATCTCGCCTATATAGGCCGGCGGCATGGAGGGGTAGAAGAGAGAACTCGGCAGTGGGACACCACCAAATACGAGATTGGCGAGAGTATGTAGTCCGCAGGAAATCAGCGATAGGGGAAACGACATGGTTCCAGAGATCCCGGACAATGATACCAAGATCCTTTGTCACGTCCGATATTTTTGCGCGTACAGTCAATGCACTGAGCCTTGACGACATTTCTCGAACATCCTGTTTTGTAATTGATAATGGAATGTGAACAGGATCCCTGTCGGTAGAGACAACGAGAGCGTCGCAGGCATACTTGCTTGCATTCACGGTGATGACAGGTCCTCCACTGGCTGCACGTCGGAGGTCGGAGAAGAGCAACGGAAGGAGGAAGCGGGAGTGACCGGGCAACTCGCGAATCTTGCATACCACTTTCTCCAACTCAAAATTCAAACGGCACACCTGATCATGTTGGTCTGCACCGGGTGAGTCAAGAAGACTGCGAATAAGTGAGGTAAAATGCTTAAACTGGTCTGCCAATGTTCGTCCTGCTGGACCGGATGCGATAACGTCATCAAGAGGGAAACGGAGGCGAGTAAGTTGGCTCCAAAAGACGCCCCTTCCTTGTTCAAGCAGCTCGACTGCATTGGCAGGAGATCGGCTACGAAGACAAGCAGAGAATGCATCGACTGCAAGCGACGATGAGAGGTCCTTGAGGACACTGGTAATGATAGGAGAGCAGTGACATGCTGGACAAGTAACCGCAATGTCGTTTCGTACGCGAGACGGGTCGTGGGGTGACGAAATTCTTCAGTTGCGTTGACCCATACTTTCGCAGCAGACACGTCATTGGAAGACACTGTCTGTGCCCCACGAGCAAGCTGGTTATACAGACTGAATATCTCCTCTCGATCCTCTATATTGTGTAACTATACGAAACAAATGGACTGGAAGTGAGTATGACTAATAACCACGGAGAGTGATCGCACCTGCTTGTAGCGATAGGAGAGACAACTTGCAAGATGTTTCAAGGCCACTGACCTGCTCGGGTGTCCTGCGGGACAAAGTGCCAGTGCATCTCGGTTAAGGCAAATGGCCTCATTCAGATCGTTCACTCTGCCAAGCTGTACGTATTGTGTGTGGAGATCAGTGGCGAGGTTGTTCAAAGACATCCATCAATCTGGGTGCCCCGGTGGGCGAAGTACCAGGGCATCTCGATGAAGGCCAATGGCCTCATCAAAATCGTCCACTTCCCCAAGTTGTTTGTATCGAGTGTGGAGATGAATCGCGAGGTTGTTTAAAATAATTGACCGATCTGGGTGCCCTGGTCGGCCAAGTGCCAGGACATCTCGAACAAGTCGAATGGCCTCGTTCAGATCGTTCACTCCCCCAAGCTGGGTGTATCGAGTGTGAAGATGATTCGCGAGGTTGTTCAAAGTAGTTGACCGAAGCGGGTGCCCTGGTGGGCAAAGTGCCAAAGCATCTTGATCAAGGCGAATGGCCTCGTTCAGATTGTTCACTCCGCCAAGGTGTTCATATCGAGTGCGGGGATGACTGGCAAGGCTGTTTAAAGACTTCGACCGATCCGGGTGCCCTGGCAGGTAAAGTGCCAGGGCATCTTGATCAAGGCGAATAGCTTCATTCAGATCATCTACTCCACCAAGCTGCTTGTATCGAGTATGGAGATCAATCGCGAGGTTGTTCAAAGACATCGACCGATCTGAGTGCCCCGGTGGACACAGCGCCAATGCAGCTTGGTCCAGGTTAATCATCTCATTGAGGTCCTCCACCCCACCAAACTGCTTGTACCGACCCCAGAGAAAAACCGCGAGGTTGCCCAAAGATGTTGATCGAAGCGAGCAGCCCGGTGAGCAAAGTGCGACTGCTTCTTGACCAAGAAAATTTGCTTCATTGAGGTTCCCCATACCCCCGAAGTGTTCGTAGCGAGTCCAGATATGATATGAAAGCGCAACCATACAGTCCGGCTGCTGGATGTGTCCAGGAGTACAAAGATCCAGTGCCTCACGATCAAGCATGATCGCCTCCTCGATGTAGCACATCTGGCAAGAACCTGGCTTCAAGGGAACGTGCCCGTGAAAGCAGCTGCTCAACTAGTAGGCAAATCATTTCATTGCTCTCGACGTAGAGTGAAAGCAACAGTACCTCTGGAATCCATCTAGGTTGACTGAACTTGATCCAAGATCGAAATACTGGGGAACCACGCACGGGCCATGACCAAAAAGGCAATGGTCGCACGCGCCCGCAATGAAAGGCCGTTTCACTGTTCGCAGACCCCCTGCTTGGGTTCGAATGTTTCGATATCCCATGACTATACACAGGTAAAATAGCTATATCCAATCCTGAGATGACTGTAAGAAACCCCGTCCACTTCATTTTGGTGCCGGGACCCACAAAAGGAAGTCAGTCAATCGACCACTGTTCTTCTTGTAATGATTGATGTTCAACGCATTCATGGGCATCACATGTATTCATTCCATAAATACACTTGCGAGAGCAGGGTGACATCGTTAATGAGATTGGCGCCAGCAGGGCTTCAGTAACGGGAAAACGTTGACGAGAAGTGACGATCGCATTGCCGACGTAATGAATTTCCTCTCTTTCCCGCAACCTGGTGCCATGGGCTTTTGTCAATCAAAGCGGCTGTTTGGCTGGTAAGCGCATCATGGTTTTGCCCTCAATGCAGAAAACTAACGATACCTTTGGAATCCACCTTGGCCGACTTGACTTGGTTCGAGACGATGGATTGGATAGATGCTGCGCATACAATACCGCAAGGCGCAACTTGAAGGAGTAGTACCGGTATGTCCATCTCTCCTGCAAACTCCATGCTTTAAAAGTCCTTATAATCCAATATGGTCAGAAGTACCACGTATTCTGGCACACACCAAAGGCTGCAAGTTAAACAAGCATTATTTTCGTGGCCGTCTCAATATTGGTTAAATCGTTTGCAAAACAATAGAATCTCAGGGGATATACTGGCAGAGGAAGCAAGTGTGAGGAAAACGAGTTAGCCCATGTGTGCTGCTCACCGCACATGGGATGAGAACATTATATTACCTCCCTCGCTGAAAGCATCATGATCTACTAGAGAAGTTGAAATGCAGGAGCACTCGTTTTTCCCACGAGTTGCTGTCGCTTGAGTCCAGCACAACTCCAAGTCAACGATCCTGGCCAGGAAATACTACACCATAGAAGACAGTTTAAGTTGGGAATTTACAATGAGCATACTAAGGGTATAAATATGGTATACATATGAATCCAGTGTGACAAGTGAATGCATAATAAGTTAGCTATGCTTGTAAGTTGTAGCCCTGATATACGCTCTAATCCCCAGCCGTCCAATGAAATAAAGTACACATCCGGGTTCATCTCCTCCTATGGCAGTGATGGTCTGAGACCGCCAATGGGTTACATACCCAACTACCCAACAAAACCTGATCCACGCAAGGAGAAAGAAGGACTCGGAAGTGCAGACAATATCTTTTCGAAATGCGTCGGCGAATGTGCCGGTGACATCCTCAGGTCGAGGTGTAACTGTGTTGTACGGTTAGACCTTTTACAAGTGTGCCGCGTGGGCGATCGCAATCGCTCGTTGGCGTCCTTTCGTTTTCCATTCACATGGTGGTGCACCTTACCAAACGTTCCTGTGCCTACTGTTTGGGAGGTAAGCAGGGCATTGTGGGTGCTAGGGTGGGTCGCTGGGAGGTGTTCCGGGTGGAGTTCCACTTGTAATTGCGAGCGGCCGCAAATGTAATGCCGGAAGAGCCGCACAAACCTGTGCACGGAAGTATCATCTGGGATGGGACATCCGCATTGCATGTACGCAACTTGGAAGCGCGCCTGAGGTAATGTTAGGTACTCTGGACATGGACATAGAACCTCTCTTGCCTGCCATGCACGACACGTGTCGTCGAATGCAGAAGAGAGGCGACTTTCTGTGACGCTCAGTTCACTTTGGATGGGAGTCAGAAGTTTCAAAGGTAGCCTGAAGAAAGCGCTCACTGATCTACACAACGCCCGATGTACATCTCGCAGTCAACACCATACCGACTTGCCATGAGCTGGTGCGTATGCCATACCAGGTCAATATCCAGCGTAGGTACGAGCACGGCGCTGGGATGCACAGTCATCAAGTCTAAAAAGCTACAAAGAATGAGGAACGATGAGAACATATTAGAATTAATAGATAAATGCGTACGCGTGATATCGCATTATCGAGTGCTCCAGAATCTCGCGTTTGATTGCCTCACGAAAGGCGCCTGATTTCAACCAACCCATTTCATCCATCTGCGCAGTAAACTGACACTGATGAAGAACCTGTCACACGGGTCAGGTCAGCAGTAGTTCTAAATGATAACGACCTACAGCGTCAACAAGACTGATTGAGAATGGGCTCCCATCATTATATGCGCTCAATACCCTCGTCACACTGAAGACCAATTATTGCTCGCGTCAGACGGAAGAATCGACTGCACTCACGAGGCTGCGGGGCAATTCCTCAAGGAGGTTATTATAGCCTCTCTGAGTTGCTCCAGTGAGTAACCGACCTTCTCCTTGATTCCCTTGACTTGATCCAGTCTAGCAAGTCGCTCTTCGAGTGCAGAAGGACGCAATTCAGCAAAGTAAGGAGATCGCATCAACTGGTCCATGATGACTTTAGCATGACGAGGATCTCGCCTTCCTGACGGGGAGAAGAGACTTCCGCTTTATGCCACGGGGTGTTATTCAAACATCCATAATTGATACCTGAATCAAAACTTACGCAACAAAATGATCCTGCGCTTCGTCTCCTTCTGACAAATCACGCACGAACTTTGCAACTGCGAGGTTGTCGTGCGTGATTCTGAGCCTGCACCCGGGAAGTGGACACACGGCTGAGAATTTTGTCTCGGCGAACCCGGTGCCGCCATCATTAGCGAACGCTGTCGAACGAACGCTTATTAAATCATACGTGACTTCTGACGGACAATGCATACTTACGAACGTATACATGGGTTCGACACCGTGGACATTCCAATTCCTTGAGTCTGTTTTCTGCCACCGTCATCGCCTCAAAGGGATTGAAGGGCGCTCCAGTTTGTTTGTACCAAGCTGCCATTCTTGCATTGCTCGGTTTTCGTTGCACAGCCTTGCCGAGATTGATCTGTCGCAAAACCCTTTGCTCTTAGCCTCCTATCATCATTCGAGAAGAAACGCAGACTCACCGACCCGACGACAAACATGTTGAGTAACCGTAACTGCTGCAACACCGCGAGACGTTCACAATCTTCGGCGTACCAGCTGTAAGATCTCAACTCAGCCCCATGCAGGAAGTGAACGCGTGAGAAGTAGTTACCAAGGGTTGAGTATATAGGCATGCCACACCATCCAGACATCTACGGGCGGAATATGCTCCGTGATAAACTTTTCAAGTGGAACGAACTGCAGCGACTGGACCCATCGCTCGAACCTAGACAGTTTGACACAGTCAGTCATATACAGGTTAATACACAGCAGAAGGACGGAGAGAATGTGCATACCTTTCAACAGCGAGGTGCACGAACCAGCGCCAACGCGCGGGTTTGTCCATCTGCATCGCATACGCAGGTATCCGGCGGTCTTTACAGTCTTCAACGGTGATTCGAAGGTTGTAGAACGTTCTGAGGAGGCGGAGGTGTCCTTTCACGTGCTCAGGGGAGACAAGCGGCCTCAGTGCACATTGTGCTCCAATGACATAGGCAGGAAGTCGGGAGGACGTATTTCGAGGGGTAGAGCGAGTCATGTGGATCATATCAGCGGGTGAGGGAAGGGAAACCCGCGCAGGAAAAGAATGGAGCCTAGATGGGGGAAATCAGTAGGGAATAAAAGGGAGGAGAATGGGTAGACGTGAGATCCATCTATTCCACATATAAAAACATGCTCGATCCCGAGCACAGACCCATACCAGTACAGAGTTGGATAACAACGAAACTCACAAAGTAAAGATAGATTCCGAATCGACGGCACACATGCTGTTGCTTACAATGTGCGACATACGTGCATCCTTGCACGGAAATGATGATGGCCGAACTTGGATTGATGGAGTAGAATCCATTCAGTGCATAGCTTGTTCCTATGCAAGCTGTGCGAACCAAGCTAAAGTTGAAGTCACCGTGGTGTGCTGCGGGAAAAGTATCATCGGAGGCTCGTCCGTTGACATGGCCGCCAGTGCGTGACGGCTGTGGTTTTGCAATATCTAGTGGCAGTAACTTGAACGTATTATAATACCCAGTGAGTTACATAACTAATAACATTCTTGCTCACTGCATGGTACTCGAATTCCAGGTGCCAGTGAGCAAGGAAGTCTCGCCAGCGAGGCTATCTGAAACAATGAAACCGAGAAGCTACACTGATCTAGTTTTCTATTGGCTGAAGCCGTGATATTCGAATAGCCATTGATCAAGAGTATGATATTAGTATGATCAAGGCAGTGTGTTGCGGGGTCTGAGGTAACGATCAACGGTGCGGCCAGTGCGGACTCCCCAACTGGATGATAATCATGTTT
This sequence comes from Hemileccinum impolitum, assembly GCA_003316335.1. NCBI lineage: Eukaryota > Fungi > Basidiomycota > Agaricomycetes > Boletales > Boletaceae > Hemileccinum > Hemileccinum impolitum. Next base: position 20,219 of record QFEQ01000389.1, read on the forward strand.
ACAGTAAGCAACAAAGTCCTAAATGCTCGTCCAGACGTCCACGCGACATTCCAGTTCAGCACCGCCCGGCATCCCGTCGGTATGAGTACGCGCTCCCTAGACTTGCCAGCTCCATTGGACTCCCTTTACGCTCCCTAAATTTCACAACCAAGTTCGAAACGATCATGACCCCGTACAAAATCAAAACGGCTCACCTTTTTGCCTTCCACGCGCTCCCGGCAGCCAAGCCTTCCGACGCCCTTCACATCCACCTCAGCGTCCTTGACAATCGTCTCCACCTCCTGCCCCATGCAACAGTCAGTCCGAGTACCCCTTGGCCATCCTCACGGATGGCAGGAGGTGACCTATGCCCCTGGTGCAAGCCACAAAGACACACTCACCCCTTCCGCAGCTTTCCACCACTTCTCTACATCCTAACACCCCCAACATCATCACACGCGATATCATGAGTATCCGGCAAGCACGGGGTTCAACTCGCAACTCGTAGTACGTACCTCTTTTATCTCACCCCTCTTTTCGGCCGACTGTTGTTGCTCCAGCTGTCTTTCCACATCCTTCGCTGAATCCTCTTTCAGCTTCACCATCTCACGCTGGATCTACGTCAACAATCATCAGTTAGGAACCGCAGTGAGGACGATGAGAGAGATAGAAATCCCACCTCTGCTTGACTGGGTACCACATCATCCTCGTCATCCTCGTACCTTGTCAGCGTCGCTTGCCTTGAAGTGGAACACGCCTCAAAGAATCCAAATGGCATGGTTGGGATGGACGTGAGAGAAAGTCCTCACTCGGTTTTATCCCCTGCCTGCCCGCCACATCCGACCGACCATGCAGCGTACCTGACGCCTGCGGAACGCTTAGAAATGCAGTGTTCTAACCGGGCGACGCAGTGTCTTGCCGTCATCGATTCGTATCCGCCTGAACGATTCTCAGCAGATCAGCAGATACAATCTATGCGTTGCCGGCTCCGCGACTTGATGGGTGAAAAGAAAAGGAAGTGAAGTGAGCGAATGTGTGTGTGAGGTGCGGGCGAAAAGCCGGGAAGGCTCTTCTGGTCCAAAATGCCACAGGGCAGGCTGTGGGCGGGGCTGAGCTCCGAACTAGCCGAGCTTATAGAGACAGGTACTGCACGAGGCAGCATCTGACAAGTGAGTCACTTGGAACAGATTTGCACGAGGGGGCGGAGGGTGTGGGTGCGAAAAGGAGTATATCTGCGATAGCGACTGGCAAGTCAAAGTACGAAGAGAAAGAATGTGAGCTACTCCGCTTCTCACGTGTAGACTACTGGAGACATATACGCAAGCCGAGTAGGGAGGGCGTGCGTCTCCACTTCCCAACAGACTGTTGACTATCTCGGGCTGGTTCGAGCCTGGAAGTAGATCGTCGGCGAGCAAAAGGACCTGTGCCACCGATCAGTAGCTCACGGCCCCAGGACATCCAGCCCAATAAACTAACAACCGGACAAGCACCGCAAGTACAGGCACGCGGGCAAATCATTCCATTGTCTAAGAGTTCGGTTTGTCTAGCCAAGGGCAGTACAAGGGAACTTCAGTTGGGCCCTATAAATTGATATAATATACGCCTGACTAGACCCGAAAGATGTTGCGGTTCGTTCTAAGCGCGAAACGTCAGTCTGCAATCTATAATAAAATCCCACTTTGATGAACTTCATACCTGGTATGTGCTCTAAAGAAAAGATCATAATCACATCAGCTTCACCGCAATCCACATCAAATGAACGAACTCACCATCACCATACCCATCCCAATTGCCGACAACTACTGATTATCAGTATTGACACCGGAGATCATCCATCAGAACTCACGATCATCTCTCCAAAATCTCCCGTCCTGAATACCCATCCTTTCCCTCGCGCGGTCAACCACGCACTCTCCAACCCCTTGGGTAAAACATACATTGCCAATTCTCCCCGCCTTTTCTTCTCCTCCAAAAGGATCGACAACGCACTGAGACCACCCAGCCCGTAGGAGTACTTGGAAACAAGGAACGCAAGTATGATCGGGGGTATCTTGACTTTCGTTTGGGATGATAGTAGAGCATGCAGATTGTGCTTGACACAGCACCAAGCTAAAAGTCAACTTTGATCGATCATAACCCGACATACGATAATGAGATGTTCTCACTTTGGAGTCCAGCGATCATAGTGGCCAAGAATGCGGAACTGCGCATCGTGCCCCAGGTTGCTCTCCAGAGCATCGTCAAGGGGTTCGAAAAGAATGCGCCGCGCTTGAATAGAATCAGAGGCACGAGGTGTAACGTCCCGTAAATAGGGAATCCCCATCGGAACACGGTCCATAAGCGCGGAAGGGGAACCGCCATGCAAGATTCGACCCATGGGTGGACAACCTCGCAGGGAGGGTATGGTGGGCCAAAGTCGGGCGGGACAGCAGTTGCAAGGGCTCTTCTTGCCAAAATAGACGTTCTATTAGCAGGTGCGAGGTTCTAGAAAATGATGTCAACATTTACCCCATAAAATGGGAAAGAATTAATGCACCTCCAGCGCGAGGACTTTATCAAGATCACTGACGGCAAATGTCCTCGTACGATTTATATCTTTCGCCATTGATAGGGCTGTAATCGGTACGCCAGATGCCTTGGAGAGCCTGAGAAATAGTCAGCAAGTCGTTGTGTGCACAGATTGTTGACTCGCCAGGCGGTATATGATTTTGGAAGTGTCTCTGGCCGAGCAAAGAACGCATACGCGATCTGAAGACAACTAGGATGGAATTACAAGCCTGCACTCTAGCCGCCAAAAGGAAAATGTACCAAACCACAAATAAAAGCGTGTCACCATGCGGGATATGAATCCCTCGTTTGGACGTGAATGAGTTGTATGACCCCTGAAGTCCGCTGCAAGGCATTCAGCAGACCAATCACGGTGAAAACTCGACTTGAGAGACGAACCGAACGAACAACTGTTGTGCAATGATCAACCTCCGTGACGGTTTCTCAAGCATGATGGCTGTGCCACCGGCAATAGCACCAGCGATGACCGCGTGCCATTTGCGTGTCTTCTTGCGTACCCACTGTTGGTGTGTTCGTGCAGAATGAGACAGTCGCGGTTGTCGTTCCGACAAGGGTATTTCCAGGGGAGTTGCGGCGGTGGATTCTTCCTCCTGGTCTTCTTCCAATGGGGATGGTAGAGGGCTTGATGGTGTGACAGGGAGGACGATGGGAAGTACATTAAGGATCGCCTTGTATAGTGCGACAAAGGAACCTGACAAGAGATGTATAACCGACGCACGAAGACGAGTTGAAAGGACATACCCAACATGGAAGCGAACCTAAACGAATCCTCTCCAAAGAGAGCACGGCGAACCAACGCAAAGCGCATCTCCCTGAATGAAAGCAGGTGGTTTGAATTGGCGGAAGGTCGTAGCAGATATGAAGCCTTACTTTGGTACTCTGCCAAACCGAAGCGTAGCCAGGACAAGGTTGAGGCTGGCCCGGATGGCAAAGGCGATAGCGCCAGCTCCTGAGAGGAATGAGTCAGCATGCTAGAATGGACAGATGTCTGGCAAATGTGCGCACGGAGACCACCTCGCCCGGCGTGCTCGACACATTGCCAAATGTCTTTGAGCTCAGCAGCGGGTTCGCCTCTGTCACGCCAGACTATCTTGCGGGCCTCTTTGAGACGCTCCTCGTGATTTGCGAGGGCGACGAGGTTTTCGAAAGAGGCGACAGCGCGGCGTGGGGCAAGGGAAAAGTAGGAAGGGTCTCGGGACATTTTTTTTTCGCGCCCCAGTAACTTCGTCGTCGTTTTCAATTGCTGGCCATCGGCAGTTGTTCGGTCCAGGACAGGCGGCATGCACCAAGTCGGAGCCGATTTTGGGGTCACTCAAAGAGTCTAATCTTAGCCCTGTTAGACAATGTTTTTGTACAACTGCATCGCTACCATACATCCACTAAATATGCGCAGGTGTCCAGGCTCGCACAGTCATTGTCACGGTGGTACATGTATCTGCAAAAAAAAGACCAAGTCAGCCACGCCTGGTTGAGCACATCACCGACAAGATCAGACAGAGGTTGTGTGATTCCGGGTAGACGAATATCCTCATCGAACAGAGTCTCCGTCGAGGGAGTCCGTATTGTCATCGCACGCACGAATATCTATCTCAAACTCACCTTTCAACGGTTCTTGAAGTAATCCAAGAGGACATGCAGCCCCTCGCTCTCGACACCATAGTCCTTGACGACGACACAGGAGCACCCGACGACCTTGCGTGGGTTGCCCTCCTTGTCGATTTTGCACAAGCCGGCCCACGTGCCAAGTACCTTGCCGTCTCCAACCTTGATCAGGTTGATTTTGTGCTCGGCACAGAGGGCCTCGATGAGCTTGATGTACTCGGCTTCGGTGCATGTCTCGACGAGCACGCAGAGGTGAGCCTGGCGCTTATCCAGGGCCTTGGCGCACTCGCGCAGACCACGCGCGAGCCCATCGTGCACGAGTGCGTTCTTCAGAACTTGCTACGGAGACAGCAGAGACGGTGAGTGATACGGTATAATGGCAGGGGCAGGGCACCCCACCTGAAGCGCGTCCTCGACGGACATTTTACCCTTTGGTGCCTCAGCAGAGACCTCGACCTCGGCAGCCGGGGCTTCGACTTCAATCTCATCTCTTTCATCTCCAGCGTCAGACATCTTTGCTTGTTTTTTTTGGAGGTCTTCGTCCGCTCTCGTTGATGCTTTGAGGAAACAATTAAAGTTTGCAATCCGATAAAGTTAGATTTTATTTGCATCTCCGCTCGGGATCTTGCGGAATACGTCCTTGGTTCACTCAACGATTCAAAGCTCATTCAACATGGTTCGTAATGTCTCTGCAATACACGCTTAGACCAGCTCGTCAACTTTCCCACTTAGAGTCTCGCTTTTGTCAACGCGCTCGATTGCAAAGAACGTACGCGTTCCTCGACCTGACCGACCGTTCTCCAACGCATTCAACCCCACACAGCCCACAGCGACGAAGTATGGGACATCGCCTGGACTGCGGCGGACACGGTCCTCTCCGCGTCTGCAGATGGTACCATCAAACAATGGGACTCTACCTCGGGCCAAGTCTCGCTCGCACGCCCACCTCACAACCTCGCCATCGTTTCCCTCTCCGTTTCCCCCGACGGCCAATCAGTACTATATAATGGCCTGGATGGTACGACCTGTCTGTGGGATCTCGCATCCGACAGCATCGTGGGTCGTCACGAGAGTTTCGACCGCTCTGTGCAAGGCGCGGAACCTTGTAAGTGCCTGTTGGTCACGGCTGTGTGTCGCTGAACAGACCCCACAAGCATGGGCAGTCTCGCTTAATCCAAAAGGTGGGACGTACGTCGGCGCCGGTGGCTCCGGGAACATCAATATATACTCTGCATCCCCGGACTCCTTTGGGGTTCGTCAGGCCGTCTTGTCGAGCGGTCGAAGCAAGCAGGGCATGGCATGTAAACATGTACGTCCTATGCCATGATGTTTGACGACGTAGATATTTCTGGGTAGATACACCGCTGTGATCATTCTCTCACCATCGCCAAACGGAACTACAGAGCCCAGACGGCAAACGGATAGCACTCTCTTCCGCGACCGGACATGTATTCATCTTTGATCTCGAATCCAACTCCCTGGTCACTACCTACACCTCACACGCCATGGCCGTCCGCTCGATTGCATGGTCTTATGATGGGCAGGTCAGCCTCGCTTGCTCTGTGCGGTATAGTATGAGACTGAGGCATCTCGTAGTTGCTCCTCACAGCTTCAGATGACAAACGGCTTATCCTACACGACGTCCGTTCGTCAGCATCTGGAAAGTCGGGCTCTGGTGCCGTCGCGACACTCACCGGACACACATCCTGGGTGCTCAGTGCGGACATCTCTCCTGAGAGCCGTCTTGCCGTCTCTGGGTGTGTGCCCTCTTTCCCGTGATATATGGTGTCCCTCAGATGTCCCTGCAGCTCCGCGGACAAGAGTATCAAAGTGTGGGATCTCGCTGCACGCACATCGGTGTCCACCATCCAAGAGTCGGGCGAGGTGTGGACCGTTGCATGGCGCCCAAAGCCCGCCCCGACAGGCTCTGCAGGCGCATTCGTTAGTGGTGGCCAAGACGGTTTGGTCCGATGGTGGCGTTCTGCTGGATCGGGCGTTTAAAAGCGTTATTATCCAACTCTTGTTGCCATGCTTGTAGAATCCATTTGCTTGTGAGATCAACCTGTGGCAGTGATCGCATGACCGGCGTCAATTGAGGTGTCCCGCTTATTCCGACACGAGTGTGTACGTACCTGTAGTTAATACTTGCCAGCGCATTCAAGTTCACTAGTAGCGTCAGCAAGGAATGTTGACCTCGACATCGCCTCTTGTGCGGCAGTTGGTTCTCTCGCTCCTGGCCCTTCCTCCACTCTTTCTCACCATCTACATCATCGCTGGCTTTCCCTACCCACCCCATCCCTCGGTCATCCATTCATCTCTTGCCAGTCTTCCGCCCTCGTGCCCGTCCTGGTCGGTCTATCCAGAAGATTATTACCAAGGTGGATCCTATGTCACACTGCCCCATGGTCGAGTGAGTCTCAGATCGCCCATATCTCACTATTCGAACGCAACTCACATCTCTACAGACAAGATACTGGCTCATTGGCCCAACAGACGGCCCGCGGGTTCGAGCAGCTTCCACTTCCCGTTATACCCACCCTTCTTACAGCCTTATCTTTCAGGTCGTCCTCATCCATGGCCTCTCAATCCCGGCCATTGTCTGGAAGGACGTCGCGCCAGTCCTCGCTTCCCGCGGTTTCCGGGTCCTCCTCTATGGTAGAGCCACTTGCACGTTCCACACTTTGGCTTGACCCTTTACTCAGATCTTTACGGCCGCGGCTATTCTGATGCCCCCGGCGTCACTTACGATGTCGCTCTTCACACGACCCAGCTTGCCCTCCTCATGCAGCACATCAGATGGGATAACGCGTGTGTCATCGGTCTTTCCATGGTACACATTCTATTGGTTACTTCGAATGGAAGACGATTGACATCTTCTAGGGCGGTGGCATTGCTACTGCGTTTGCAGTTCAGTTCCCTCACTTGGTTAATGGCAAGGTTGCCCTTGTTGCATCCGCCGGCATAATTGAGGCACGTCTCTCTCGGTCATTCTCCAGCCGTCCGACTTCTGATAATCAGAGCAGTCATCCGACATTTCACGCACCGCAAAATTCATGTCGTCACCGCTTGTACAGAGCGTATCATCTCTTCCTCCCTTCCAGGTATGGACAATCTTCGTTTGCGATGCAGTGATTGCTTACGACCGGTAGCACTACATGCGTCTCCTCGCCAATGGGTCTAGTACTTCCCACCCAGAGGCAGTCAATCCCATCCAGGAAGTAAGCGCGTTTTACATTGTTATGACATCTCTCTCAGCCCCGCTCAGATCGTTCGACTACAATCTGCACATCTTCCATATTACAATGCTGCTGTTGCATCCTCTCTCCGAGACGGCCCTATCCGCGGCCTTGCACATGCCTTCAGCATGCTTTCTAATTCTTCTAACGAAATCCTCCTCATTCACGTGCGTGCGTTCTTTCTCGCCATCCTGGATCATCACACGATCATGTCGGGCAGGGTACGGCAGACAGAACGGTTCCGTACACGTACGCTTCCAAGATTCAGAATCTCATCCCTCAAGCCAAGCTTGTTACGATCATAGATGGCGGTCACGACATCACAATTACCCATTCCAAACAAGTGAACGCTGCGCTTGTTCATTTTCTCTCCGGAGGTCTTGCATCCGATACCTAAAGGCTAACCCCGACTCGGAAACTATAACTTTAGTTTTTTCTCTCTCTCTCTCTAGTAAGTTTAATTGTGTGCATCGCAAACTAACCACATGCTACTCTCCTCATCTTGGATGCCTCCTTGTTCTCATCGGCTCTTGGTACTTGTCCGGGCTCCTATGTCGTACTGTTGTTGTCGCTTTCTAATGTTTTCGCGTTGGACAATGTTGTATGTAGTCTTTACTTGTCAAACACTGTTGTGAACGAAGCGGCTATCTGCGTGAGCGTGAGTTGTTGCATACACCTTGGCGTGCTTGACACTTTGATGGGGGACACGAGTGGACTATTACCGACCTCGACTATTTCTAATCGACTGGGACTTGGCGACATTCTTCTACTCACCTCACCCGCAGCGACAAACTCGCGAAGAGAGGTACCTCGAGCATAGGAAGCAGATCCACGCCGACTCGGAATTGTTCCTATCCCGCACAGTAGGCCCACCTCCATCGCCGGCGGCTGCAATATTATTGCCTGCACATACAAACCGCGTATGCGCGTCACCTAGTGGCTCGGACGTTTGAATGGACGTTTGGCCGTCAGAGCGAAGGTCGATGGGCTTATTACCCCGTCGCCCGAACCTATGTACATAGAACGAGCGGGTTTCGTCAAGGCAGCCGCAAGGACAGCGCCCGTGAAGCAATCGCCGCCCAAGATCAACGCTAAGAAGCAAACCGATCATCAATGGTCAATGGGATTGCCGATTAAAACATACCTCTGAGCGGAGGTTTCGACTTGCCGATGGAGACGTTCACCGGCGTAGATGTGTAGGCCGTTTCTGTTGCGTACGTTCCATCTGCCAGCACTTTCGGCTTCGTCCCTCCGCTCTGACTAGTAGCAGTACCATCATTTTCACCGTCCTCAGTTGAACCATTCCCTTCCGCCTCTCTTATCTCGGCTGCCGAGATCGGAATCTCCATGAGCACATTTTGAACCTCAACCATTGCCCGTTCGATATCGCTCACATTTTCGACATACTCTCCTAATATCCAAAGGACAGCCCTGAATACTTTGCTGCTCTTTATGCCACCGAGCGTAGCCGTCAATTTTTCGGTAATTGCAGGGCGAAGGGATGGGAACTTCTCGACAACTTCTCGAACGAAAGCCACGACATCCAATGCAGAGGGGTTGTTAGAGTCGCCAAAGAAATCCATCAGAGCATGCACAACACTGGCGGCTACTTCGGAGAACTTGATCGCCATAACGTGAATGCTTTGGATCAATAGCTGTCGGTAATCCGGACTCGGAAGTGTACTGTCGAGATGTGCATTGACGAGCACCGCAGACGCTTTACCACGCGCAGTCCCATCCGATATACGGATGATGATGTTCGAGAGGTTGACATAGGTTTTATAAAGCCGCGCAGACATCGTGTCGAACCTAGAAACGGATGAGTAGCCAGTCCGAGGTTAAGAAAAGACTCGGAGACAGGCGGAGCGGTATTCGGCGAACTCAACAACTCACCGATGACTTCCACTCCCTTCCTGCCTCCAAACCTCACACTCGAGTTTCCGACCCTTTTCCTTGCTTGCGACTTCCTCGCACAGTCGCTTGATTTCTTCTGCCTTGCGAACCATCCATGCATCCGCTTCTGCATGTTCTCGTGTGCCCGGGATGCGGTATCCGATATCTTTGGCGTAGGATAGGATAGTGGCTTCCGAAGGATGAGGAACGCCTGTTTATGGGTCATATCTAGTGATGTTACATGGTCGTATACGTGAGCAGGGCTACAACGATTGACGTAGGGCTTACGGGTGGACATTTAGCGTCGGCAAGGCTAATCAGGTGGCAGGCACAAGACAGGTCAGTATTCAATTCAGTGGCAAAAGAGCTTTATACGCAGCGACGCAGGATGAAAAGCAAGAGACTCACTAAATTACTGGTATAACGGGTAAAGCAACAAAGCCAAGAAAAGCGGCGCAAGCGCCAAGATGGAGCGTATGGGGCCCCATCTCTGGGAATCTTTACTGGAACTCATCTGAGTACACACTGGAACAGACGCCGCAGTGTGAAGATGGGCCGCCAAGGTAGAATGCGGAGGTGCCCAGAGTGAATATATATGCGACCGCTCTGCGGCTATGTTTCAGTATCAAGAAACACGTCATCGGAATCCGCATTTGGACCCACCGCGACAGGGGTGTTTCTAGCCCATTTCACTACCATGGCCACTCCTCTCACCGACGTGCGGTGTGTTCTTATTGATCACCGGGGAGAGTTTATCGGGTGCACCTTTACAGTTAAAGTACATTCAAACGGTTACATCCAAGATTTGAAACAGAACATCAAAGAAATGAAGCCGAACGTACTTGGCGACGTTCCTGCCCTCAGCCTCCGTCCGTGGAAGTTCCGCGATCCAAAAGACCTCCCAGGTCTCCAATTGAAAAGGGACTTGACACCGTTTGTTGAAGAAATTGGGCGACATTGTTTGGATGAGGAGCCAAAGCTCACGAAGCTGCTCGAGGACGACACTGAGATTTCGCAACTCGGGGAGTTGCCTGAGAGGATGCTTCATGTGATCGTTCAGGTGCCTGGTGCGCACTCTCTCCTGTCCTATTCACGTCTTCTCATCCCCGCTTTGTCTCGCTGATCTTGTTGCGTCGTCTTTGGATCTCGCACTTTTTATTCTCTCTCTCTTCTCCTGTCAGACGTCTCTCGCGGAGAAAAGCGGCACCCTTCCCCATCAAGTGATTTGGAACAAACGAAGCGCAGGAAAACGGTCCCGGGTGCGCATAATGTAATATTTGAGTTCCAGGCACTGATGATCGTCACAGAAACTTTAAAGCGAGATGACTCAGGTAGGTCGTACTGATTCCAATTGGACATGTCTTCCGAATTGACTATTCCTCAGACTATGTTGCTACTATCGCTGTAATTGAGCGATGGCGGTCCAAGCGCATCAAGACGACATAACCAACCATAGCCGAACTGGCCAGCTTCGTAGACAGTCCGCTCTCGGATGACGAAAAAATCCCGATCTCAGTCAATTTTTTGAAAGGGCTTGTCTCCTCCTCGTTTGAGATGCGAGATATCTGTACTCCAAACGATGTTCAACTTCTCTTCCGGGCTGGCCACGGCGGTTCCCCGCTTGAAAGACTTTTCTGGACAGTCGTGGACGGCCCTCCGTCTGGCGGAACTAAACAAGCATTTATCAGCTTCTGGGACCACAACATTCGCCGACTCGTGGAACTTCTTCTTCCATCTGGAGAGACCGTGCGTAATGGGAACGAGCACATGGCCACGAGGATCTTCCATCCAGACTATGCTTTTCTCATCAAGAACCTTTGCGCATTCCGGGGAGAAGAGAGGCCTCCTGAGAGTACCGCCAATCCGAGGCAAGCGCTTGCAGATAAACTTGCATGGGTTTATCATCCTGCACCTTATGTTCTCGGTGAGGTGGTAGAGGTCACCTCGATTTGTATTTCTCATCTGCTCTATCAGGTTACTACGCGACAGGACCACGTTTTACTTTGGTTGCAATTAGTGCTCCACCGCAAGGCCAACGTCTCCCAGTCGTGCACAATATTGTGTCGGCAGATCTAAGCCTCAGAAAAGAGCGAATCAAGAATATCTGCCGCTTGATTAACCTTACGGGACTCTTTGAACCCCTGGCGGATCTAGTTCGACTCCCCGGTGTTGAGTTTGTGCCATTAGAAAGGTTCCTCCACTACTCGCATGTGGGATCTTTATTGACTGACTTTGCAGAGACAACGGGACTGTTGAGATTGCAGGTCACTACGTTCTCAAATCCTACACAGGTGCAGACAGGCTCGAACGAGTATGGCATCTCCAGAATATATACACGCTCCTCAAGGAGAGGCAGGTTCCACATGTTGATTCACTCACACAGCGCTTCGACACCTCGGTTGTCCTCTCCCCGCGAGGGCTCGCTCAAACACCAACATCCGAGAAAGAGCTGTTGAGTGCCATAATCTGCGTATTAGAAGCACTTGAGGTGGATGTATAGCGATGTCCAGAGATGAATTACTGACTTGGAAAAGGTTCTTCATGCAGAACCCCCGATTATTCACCAAGACATCCGTTGGCCGAATGTCATCCAGCGCCTTGAGAATCCACTCAAATGGTTTATCGTTGACTGGGAAGATGCAGCCTTAGCCCCTGCAACAGCCAAATCGCACTTCAAGCAGAGCACTCACTCCCCGCGTATTTTCGTTGATGGACATGGTACAGAAGTGGACATATGGGGTGTCGGAGAGCTGATTATCCGCTGCGAAAGGTTGGAGATTTCATCAGAGTTGAAAGACCTAGGTAGATGGATGCAAGGTTCAAGTGCGCCCTCAGCAGGAGAGGCATTGGACAAGATGAAAGAGTATATGTCGAATTCGGTACGTCTCGAACTCCATACCCTTGGCATATATTTCTTATCGGGTCCGGGTCCAGTAGAGCATGCATGCGACATCGCTGTAGTCGTATTTTGGAGAGTCCCTTTGCATGTCGTAAGTCGAATTGCCATGCTGGTCTTACAGCACCGTTCTGGTCACCAGACTATCTGGTTCCTACCATCACTCGTGTTGACCTTGCCAGCAAACTGCCACAACTTCAGCACCTAAATGACGATGATGACTTGGATATTAAATCATCATCCACACCCCGAAGTTCCTCGACCAAGCGGTGTTCTCGCGATGACGACGAGCATTATTCTCCGATTCGACCCACACCGCCGCTCCATTGTTAGGGTTTCTGCAGGAGCTGCAACCGTGACTGTTTTGAGCGCCATATTCCCCCTAGTTCCCCGTGCCGATGTATGTATGTGGCGCCACTAGCAGAGTGTTGCAGTCGTTCAAGTATGTTCTCTTCACGTGTCAAGATGAAAACTACTTCTCTTCAGAATCGTGCATCGGCAACATTTATACTGTACTTCCAGATCAATCTGGTGAGGGAAGGTATTTTTCCGGGTCTGAACCATCCTCTCTTCTCCCTTGCGGCTAATTCGCGTTCGTCGACGAGTGTGATTATACGCTCGCGACCGACGAGCTGGTTCCGTTTTGAACGGCGCAGTGCGTTTCATTTGCCTTGCTATTCCTCATTCCCGCGGGTCGCATGCCCTTTTCGTTGTTCGGCCGCGTCAAGGTCGTTCGATGTAGGTCAGCAACACTTCGAGCGATATGCGGCTCTCGTGGACGAGAAGGACCATCTGTTCGTCCATGCTTCGGACATAGATTCTGCGCAGGACCGGTCCACTGGCGAGAAATAATGATGTTTTGATAGAACGTTTTCTCTCAAGAGGAATCGCGCACCCAAGGGACCAGAAATACGTGCCCAAGATATCTGTAATCATCTCTCGGTCGATGAGTCTCGTACGGCTGATCCCCTTTCTCTCCTTTGCAGTGGGTCTCACATGCTGGCAGGCAAAACGACACGCTAGATGACGAGATATATCCATGAGCCGGAAAGTCCGTTAATGCGACCAAGGCGTTGGCGGACGTGTTCACATCGCCGACTGCCAATCGCATCAACGGTACAGCACCAAGTGCGAAGCTAAATAACACAGGTATAGTGAATTTGACATCGTTGTGTGTATTTTACACCGTAGCCCGTGAGGCACCATGGCGTGATCTGTTCACAGTCGAAGAGTGGAGATCGTATAAGTATCATGGTAATCTCTACGTCAACGGGTACGCATCCATCATCTCTGCATAGCTCCCCTCGCTGAACTTTGGACTCCCCAGGATACGGACAAGATTTCGGGCATGGTCAACGCTTCGGATGCGTCAACGAGTTGCTTGCCCGGCTAACAGGCGAAGCCGACTCGAACCAGCCGCACCCTCGACAACTCTACCATCACTTTCTCCTCGAATCATACTTTTTTACGCCAATTTATTGCACGACACCGAGATGATCTTGGGTTCTTCGTACAACTCTGACGACCGAGCCGGAGAAAGGAGTGCACTTGGAAAGTCTCAGAGACGCCGTTCTCGGGGGATCGTCGCAAGTGGCGTATGGCGGTACCAGCATCGAAAAAGCAGGACAATTACGTGTGGGTGTTGGTCAACGATGCGATACAGCCGCTCACGATTTGTGGGGGAAAGATAGGCTGTGTGCGCTTGCAAAGTCGGTGGGGAGTCAGCATTATGCACGCAATAACGGGGACAGGGACTGGGCACTATGCTATGTTTCGGGGAAGGGGGCATGCGACACGGGTTATCGTATATCTCGAGCTTGTTGGCTTCGGGTCCGACGAGCGAAGAATGTGCTTGGTACCCTGTTCGTGGAGAGGCATTCAGTTGGTGGCGCGTCGGTGATGCTCGTATAGGAATGGTCTATGATTGATTGCAAGACCATAGAACAGTTTATGAAATCACAATCAAAAACCGTGAATAGATAAAAAGTACAGATCCACATGAGATAGCGTGAGGGCTTGGGGAAGAATGTGCTAATGCGAGTCAATAATACATGCACAAGAAGGTATTCGCGTCCATGGTCGCCACAAGATGAGCCAACGAAAGTAACCAAGAATAACGGGACCCGAACCAATTTGATGCCGAATTACCGCTCAGGGAGCAACATCAATTCGGCACTTGTTTTGTCCGGTGATCCAGGGTCAGATGGAATGGGAGCCCCATCGGGGTCGAATTCCAAGTCCATTTGAGAACGCGAGTTTTGTTCAGGCATGCTGCGGTCGTCTTCAGTCATAGGCGGGGGTGATGCGGAAGTGAGTCGGTCGAGAAAGTTCATGTCGAGTGCGTTATCAATCGAGTAGAAGTTCTCCTCTCGTGAAGATGATGAAGGTGGAACTCGTGAAGGCAACGGGGACGCGTGGGTGACATTTGAAGTGAAGAAAGTATAAACATAGGAAGTCGACGTCCTCGAGCCTGCGGCCGGAACCCTCCCGTGCCAGTACCTCGGTCCCTGGGGGCATATAGGTACTTGCGAGACGTTGTGAAAGGAAAATAGCCCATCCGCGGCAGTCTGGCATGGCTTATATCGGGTCCCCAAGGGGTTGCCACTGCGCAGGCATGAGCACCGGATACAATGTGAATGCAGACACTCACCATATTGCACAACCTACACCTTCTCGAACACATCCGCACGGACTGCGGATCATCCTGACGACGGTAGAGCGCTCGAAGTAGGACGCGTCCATCTGTACCACAGCAGAGGTCGCTTCATCTTTCCCGACCCACACACTAGATCCATCTCGACGTGAAGCCCGCAAGTGAATCACCGCGCCACATCCATTCGTTTTCTGCAAAGGACAATCAAGTCGACGCGGACTGCTATCCGATAGTGTCGGGGGATAAGACGGCAGTGGCGACCGGACATATGGTGATGTCTGTCGTACAAATGGCGACGAAGGCGGCTCCTCTCCACCACAATAGAGCGTGTATCCGTATATTTCTGACCCGGGAGCGATGGATCTGCCCAGCGGACGGGGGGAAGATAGGTTATAACCCTGTTCCCAAGCCTGCGTTGATTCGTCGTCGTCACTTGGAGCCTCGATCCATGAGGGTGTTCGGGCAACAACGACGGTTGGTGGTGTTGCACGACCGCCTTCATTGCGCTGGGTGTTTAATATGCTATGATCAAGTCTCATTGCACCTCTTCTCCGCAGCCTGGAGGCTTCACCTGTGCGCACGAGATCTGAGAGGACGATGGAGTCGTCTGCGTCCGTGGGCTCTATTTGATCTGGATATGATGGTTGAAGGGGTGGAGAGTTGCTTCTATAGCGCATGGGCATATTGAGCGTTCACGTTCAATGATGATGGTTGTTCTGGTACAAAGTCAATCCGGGTAAATGTGATTATGTCATCTAAACGACGGATGTAGCAAAGCCACGAAGAGTTCATCAGGACAAGTCTCGCTTAGGAGGCTTGCTGTCGCTGCGCTGCCTGTCGCCGCAGCATACAACCTCTTCATTCGCAACAGTCATCTCTAGTCACGCTGCTTCCGCTCTCCCAAACTTACTCATCTACTCCACCTAGGTTGAAAAATTGGTGAAGATCTGCTCCTGAGCTGAGGCTTTTATCTCTACTACGATTCTTGGGTATAACTTGAGTCTCATGCCACATCCACATCTGAAGACCGCCCGGCAGCACCAGGGGACGAGAATGTCACCGCAGCACCACCTCCCAGAATTGAGCCTAGAGGCCTTAGACATGTCCTAGTCTCGCGCGATCTCGTTCGCTTCCAGATGGACTCATTCACACTGAAAACCACATCAGGCTGGTCCCGCTCCTATTCTCACTCCCCCGGCCTTCCCCATCAAGTACCTCAGCGACAGGCGTGATGCGCGAGGGCGCCGAATGACGGTCTCGCTAGCCTCGTCGGTCACAGATCCCGAGATGATTCATCCACCCTCGAGCTCTTATTTCGCATGATCAGCGGACTTCCCATTCAACCACTGATGTCGTTTGACACTATCGATGTCCCCCATTCGGATCGGAAAGTATGACATGCAGGGCCCCATGTCGTTGTGCTCACACCTCCGCTTACGAACCAGCCTAATTATCCACACAAGGTTATGACAGTCAGGTATGATGCTGGAAGTTGTACTCACGCAGTCTTGTACATAATTTCGCGCAGTTTCTTGTCACTTTCAAATCGGATCCGACACTCTGAGTTCATCTCATCGCTTCGTCGAGCATGACACGCTAGATAAGAAAAGGACACTCTGAAAAGTCATTAGGCGATATGAATTTCTCATTGACGATGACATGGTTTTAGGAACCTTCCAACTGGACTTCGGTGGGGGCAGAGAAAAAGCCAGGACATGATCTTCCTGCTGTTCCTCAGCGAGGGTGAATGGATGACTGCGATCTCGCCAGAACACTGTAACCCAGTCCTAAATCACGCCCAGCAAGGTGGTAGGCGGCGATCTCAACATCTAGCCTCTGCTCCGCACCAGTGGCCCCCCTTTTCTTTCGCCTGTTCCATTCGTTCTTGCGGCGGGTGCCGTACCTGCTTGCACCTGTCGCAAGAATGATGTTGGGCTCCTTTGGGAGAGAGCCACCACGAGATGTGTGCAGCACGTTGGTCCGTCTACCCGGGTCCAGGGGATCGATCTCGAACCGCTCGACCACAACGTCCGTGGCAATCGTCAAGGGAGACTCGAAGCCCTCATTTCTTGGCGAGCTTGCGCTGGCGCTCATATAGCTTCAGCAGTGGACCCGGGTCGGGAACTTTTCGAACGCTAATTTGCAGACTCCTGTAGTCTTCCCGACAACGAGGCTCGCTGGTTCTGCACGCCGTGTTCAGCATAAATATGAATGAATCGGCAATGCACATGTGTGGCAAGAGCGACCGGTCAAGTTGGAAGAGGAAGAAAACAAGATGAGCACAGCAGTCGCGAGTCAGCTTGCTGCTCATGACTGACGTTCTGGAAAGGGACTAACAGTCTTCTCGAGGTCGCGATCTGGACTCGAGCCCCTCATCGTGCGCTTCTCAATAACCCCCCAAACGAAACCACACAATTAACCTTCATCATTGACCCTTTTTTTTGGCAGAGTATTGTACCCAATGTTACGAGCTGGAGTCTTCCGTAGATTGTAGCCACGTCCGAATCTTTTGCTTGCTCTCGGCATCTTCTGCCTGCCCCCTTTTGATCGCTGCCTCTCTCGCTGCTCGTGTCCACAGGATTGTGAGTACGTCAATCACATCTCCCATAGCTGGCCGGTCCGCTCGGTCAGCATCTTGTGCTTTTCTTGCACTCCGTCTCACATATCGACGGGCACGAGCCGTTTTTGCGGTTGGACGACTTGGACCTGCTGATGCGTTTCCACCACAGCATGTATAGTAAGAGTCCTTCAAACTCGCCCGCACAGTTTTGAGGAAAGGCTTTGGGCCCCATGCCTGCAGTGCCATGGCAGCGTAAGCGAAATCCAAGATGATTGGAGGTGGCCACTGGGTCATGTCTTGTGGTTGCCGTGCATCAGAGTTGTGAGGGCCCCAATGAGACAGTCCAGGGCTAGTAGCTGGGTAAATATGTTGTAGTGTGAGACGATTTGCTGGACTCCCCGCATTCGGTGGTTGGTGGTAAGGAATATCATCAACGGTCAACGCAAAATTAGGTGTCTAGTAGTGGAAACTTGAGTTGCACGGAACAGAGAGGAATGAAAACGGATTACGAACACTCAAAAAAGCTATCTCATTCCTACCAAGTGGGCGGTGAAAGATCACGTGAAGTAGGATCCCATTTCGAGGGTCATTAATGTCGTGGAACGGATCCACACGGTTATATGGTCCACCTCGGTGGTTGAAGAGGTTTGACACATACTGGATTGGAGGGTCACGTTTGGACATGAATTAATATAAAATCCATGAAAACGTACACTGTGTCCCTTTGAATGCGGGAGCAAATGGCATGCATCGCAATAGCGGGCGTGTTCACCAGTCATGACGCAGGTCCCATCACGCTCGACTACATCGTCTCTGAAATCCGCCCTCCTAGTCGTAGTCGTGACTTGCGATACAATTGACGTTCCGATTGACGTTCTGTTGTTAAGTGCATCAACATCGGGAAAGTGAGGTTCACCTGAAAAGGTCAGCAATGTTAGGGAAGATCTTGGTATGAAAGAGTCCAGCTTACCGTCTGCCATAAAATAGTAAGTGCGAGGCTCTATCTGTGTTGCGTAGTCAAGCTCTGGGCCGTTGTTGGACAAGGAGAGGTAGCCTCGTTGTCCGTAGATGGCGAACCCGAGAAACCTCAGCCACTTCAGAGGATGGTGAGCAAAGGTTTCACATCGTGCAAGCGGGATGGACAATGCGACTTGGCTTGTATTATTGAAACACAGCACTAGCTTGACTTTTCTAGGCATGACTGGCGACGATAGGATGTCGTGAAATGGCCGGTTTGGGTGCGAGTTTGTATGGGTAAGTTTGGGTCCACAGTATGGAATTATGCAAGAGGAGGGCGATCCAACTTGAAAGATGAAATATACTGACGCTGACTCATCATGATAGGACCCTGATGCATGATATCATGGTCAGCATATCAGTTGTATAGCTGTCACTGTAATATGTTGATCGACGCACTATCGAAACATGGCATTGATACTGGAAGCGAGCCTAATCTGACCAGTCCACCTTAAGTCCACATTCACGAATGTGAAATCTCCTATCATTCCTTTGAGTTGTGGCTGATTCCTGTAACGTTCGCTCTCCAGGTCATGCCAGACCAACTTTCTACGAATATGGCGGCAAAAATTGCCACTGGCTATGTCGAGCTTGATGTACACAATATGTTTGGTACGATGGGAAGAAGACCACACATATCGCCCTGCAGACCATCTTGAACAGGAAGAGACCATTCGACTTTTCCCTCCTCCGATGATTCCACGTACGAAAATTGCCCATTTCCTAGCTCGCAGATAACTGCAATAAATGGAAACTCAGAATGTTCTCAGTCGGGGGAGATGCTATGCTTGCGTTCCTGAACTTCTCATGTCATCCAATCGTTGGTCCGAGACTGTCTACTCCCGAGTTCCATCCATTTGCATGATGAACAAGAACAAGGACGAGTTTTTCGGACACGATGAGGATAGGTTCCTGAAGTACCTCGACGACGTTGAATCGGGCACTGAAAAGCAGATAAGCGGCGCAACCCTCCTTCCGCACTCTCTCGCAATGGAGGCCGTGCAATTGTACCGCCGAAAAGCTCCAGGATACGTAGACACCACGCACTCTCTTGGCAATGCCTTGAAGGAATGACAGCGCTGGCTTGTGGAGGCTCAGATGAAGGTCATTGATGCCCAATGGGCTACGCTCGTGGCACGCCTGCGGGAGTCAGGCCAGTTGGATAACTATAGCCGTTTGCGACGTATCTGGATCCATAGGTTTCATCTGGAGCACCTCTAAAGGAGAATCTACATTCGGCGTCGAACCCATCTGGCTCGCTATATCCCATTCCCTCGTGGCGCGGTTCGCAAAATCTCCCTTCAGCGATTCGTTCATCACCTTCCCCACATCGCCGCAATTCGTCGCCCTCGACCTTGAACCCAGCCGTGTTTCTCTGGGCGCAACAATCGATGGCATGAATCGAGCACAGTGGCAGATGAACAGACTTTGATGCCGTTTTTCCCAAGCTCATCCTTCCGCTCGCCGTCCAGCACAACGTTCCCGACACAAATACTAGGAAGGATCCAACGGAATGGAAGATGAACCACGATGTGATCGCAGAGCGTACACGTAAGCCGGATACGATGTTCCCGAGTTGGTGTACTGGAACTTGTCCTACGCGCAGGACGGACTTGGTATCACGGCGCCGGTGACTGACGAAAGGGAAGGCGTTGCGCTTTGGAGCAGATTAAAAATGCGGGTAGACCCGCCATGGACGCCGTATCGTCACGATTCTGTATACTAGTTGTCCTGCCCAAGAATCGTGTGCGCGATTGGTCTTACTCTGCAGCAACCTGGAAGTTCCTCGAGGATGACTTTTGTTATCTGCAATCTTTAACGAGCTCGCGGGACAATGCAGATTCATCTTGGTATGAGCAACTCAGCCTCGCATTTGGACCAGGAAAACCCAAGACAAATCGAACAGAGAAGTGATCATAATTGTCATAGATGACAGCATGCTCCTTGATGGTGAGGGGTATCTGTATAGGTCATAGTTTGGCATCACGTTTCCGAGGGGTGACCTGCTCGTTGTTATGCATATCCCCCTTCCCGACGTACTTCATCTCTTCCAAGCCTTCCCGCCTACCTTCCTTACCTTTCTCTATACCATGCTCTCCCCCCTCGCTATCATCCGCTTCACCCTCCCCTCCCCTGATTCCTTCCTTACTGGCTTTGATACCACGCCTGAAAGCCTCCTGGCCCTCCTTGGGGATCATTGGGAACAATGCCTCAAGATCGAACTCGCCATTCTCATCGCGAGCCTCGTCAAGTTGCTTCTTTACCCACTCTAAAATCCTCGGGAACGCCTTCCTCGCCCTGGCAAGCTTCCTCTCGTCCCCCTTGATCTCCTTCATCCGCTCGTTCACCATATCCCGCGTCTTGTCGAGGTACGCTCCGAGCTTCTCCAGATCGGAAATCGCATCCCAACGCTCTTCCCCACGCATTTTACGTTGCTCGCTGCTCGCCTCGGCCCCTTCCTGACTCCCGCCTATGCGCTTCCTGGACTCCCCAATCTTGGCACCGAGTCCCTCATCTTCCATAAGCTTCTTCCACTCCATCCCGATTTTTCCCCACTCTATTGCTCGCGCAGTATTCGCCGCCAAAGGCGGACGTAGCATCCGAGCGGCTGCCTTGTTCGCATCGACACCCTCCCGCTCGCACGCCATATGAATAGGGTTCGCAGGGGTGAGAAGCGCAAAAGCGATCTGCTGCGCGGGCGTGGGCGCATCCGGGGGCTGAACCTCGAAATCGGGCGTCCGCCCATATGCAATGGTCGCCGTCTTGATGAGGATAGACCTATGTGCGTGAAAAAAATGACGTATGAGTTCTCCGCTCCTTTCTTGGTCGAGTATGTGTGAAGTGAGAGGACTGACGCGGTGAGTCCGAACACGGGTTTGACGCCCTCGCTTTCACGCCCGGTGAGGAACTTGTGTAAGCGAAGCGTACCGCCGTCGCTCCAGGGAATATCGATAAACGAGTGGTAGGGATCATCCGAGCCCGCAGTACGACCGCCCGATAAATGGGGCGTTGACGATAGGAACGAGATCAACGGCTGTGCGAATATCGACGTCACCTCGGACGGGTTCAGGATCGGCTGTGGTCAGCAGCCAGCGGAACAAAAAAGAAATCTTAATCAATATGGTGCTCGTAGGAGCACGCGTACCCACCTGCAAACCATGGTCGAGTATGAGGACAACCACCCTGATGACCGGTGAGCGTCAAAGCAGAGATATGAAAGAGCAATATTAGAGAACACGTCCAAATACGCACGGTGTGACCAGTATCTCGCCTTTTGCCAACTGTGGCTCCATCACGCACAACAGCGGCACCCGCACCTTGTCCCGAGGCAGCCCGATCTACATGCATCCAACACAATGTCATTCGTCATGTATCTCTGGGGGGGAACCGAATCGAGAATCCTACCTCCTCGAACGCTTCGCGTCTCTAACCCGTGCACACACGAATCACCACATCAAAACTGAGAACGACATCACTAGAAAACGCACGAGTATGACTCACAGCCGTATCCTCCACCGTCACGTCCTCCGCATCAATCTTTCCCCCCGGAAACGCGGTGTCACCCGCAAACGTCTTGAGCGTGTCTGAGCGTCTATTCATTTGCGGCAGTCCTGTGAGTCTGCAGCGACGCCAGCCCACGACGGGAACACAACATCGAACCCACCTACTCAAAAGCACGTACAAGTCTCCCGACCGCCCTACAAATAATGGCACTAATACCGCCGCGCTCGGTCCCCTCGGAAACCGTGCACGCGTCCGCACTGCGTGGTAGTTGAGCAAGTTGTGAATACACCTGGGAATGAGCGTCGACCGTAACCGTCTCGGACCACAGAACGATGGACGGTGCAAGTGACACACCTCTTGGTTTCCTCTTTCACACTCGACAACGTCCCCAGATGCGCTAGAATGCGCTCGGCGTCCGGGTACGGATATTTCATAAAGTTAGGCGGCGGACGGCGAGAAGGAACGTCGTCAGATGACATTTCCGAGACGTATATGGTCAGGAGTTCTGTCAACTCGGAGGCTGTGCTATGCACACACCCGAATATCAAGCCGGTTCAAATGTGGTCGGCAAGTTACCAGCCAGTGTCAGAAATCCATTGCTGTAACTTCTTCTGAATGTACGTATCTACCAGACTACTCGTCGACTATCGGTAGACGGTGCTGCAGGAAAGAAAAAAACAATGTGCATAAGAGAGAGGGGAGAGATACAACGACTGTGACAGGTAAAAGAACGATAACTGCATGATTCAATTGTCCATGTGGATAATGATAGATGATGAATGATGATGCGACACAAATGCATTTGGAAAACCGAGAAACCGGGAGAACGAACGAAGCTACGACTGCGACAATATCTTGTCCATCGACTCGTTCATAAACTCTCTGCGTGACGTCAAGTCAGCTTTCGGGAACTTGGTTTGGATCGCTTCGCGTGCAGTCCTACCGACCAACGATGAGCGTCAAATACCCATGCACCAACGGAGACACTCACTTTTTGGTCACCGTCATCAAATCCTGCGTACTCAGATAAGTCCTCAACGCATTAAATACTTCATCGTCCGTCGGGTTCGGGTTCAAACTCGGCGCCGAAAATGCATTCACAGACGTCGCCATCGAAAACGTCGACACCCGTCGGTCTCGAGCACCGATCGGAACAGGTGGGGGCAATCCAAACCCGCCAGTCTGCGACCCATTCCCGGTCAACATTTGCATGTTCATCCCTCCCATACTCATCATCGTTGCGCGCGGATCCACCATGCCATACACACTCCCCGAGTGTTGATATCCAAGTGGTCCCATCATGCCCATCGTCGCACCGTACTCGGAACCTACCCCACTGCCAGGTCCAGTCGCCATCGGCATGAATGGCATGGGTGGCAATCCATACTGGGTCATGACCGGCTGACGGCCATCGTACATGGACCCCTGTCGAGAACCAGCGTGACTATGATGCGAAGCCGTCCCCCGGAAATTGACCGTCGAGTTGTTCATCGCGTTCGTGTCCCGGTAGTAATCACCTCCATTAGATGGATGTGGCGAACCTTGTCGAGAAGGCGGGAGCCGTGGCTGGGAACGCGCCTTACTGATCCCCGTCTCGTCCGAGTGGCGCGAAGCACCTTCCCATGTTTCTGCTTCGTATTCTACGGCGGACGTGAACGACAAAGTGGAAGGCCAAGCCACAAAGGCAAACTTACCACTAAACTTTTTCAGCGGGATCATCGACTCATCGAACCGTTCGTCGTCATTCATTATCACCTTCTTGCTCCCTCCATCACCGATCACGACACGGGTGTTTCCCCACGAGAAGTCATCCATGCACCAGAAAGAGTAGATCGGCAGGAAGAAACTATAAACCGGGTATCTATCCCAACGCCCTCAGTCATCCACAAAGAGAGACGACGAAAAAGTGACGCACGAAAGGAGATAGACGACCATCCAGCCTACGAGCATAAATTCTCGTTTGATGATGAAAATCAATGCCTACGATGCTCCCGTCAGCTCCTTCCCATATACCCCACCGAGTCGTAAACATACCTGCAACCCATACGTCACACCCAACATGATGATCGAAATCACGGGCAGCGAACTGCTCCCAGTAGCGACCACGACGATCAGATACCCGAGCTATAAAACACCGTCAGCACATTCCAGCCCATCCCACATCAGCTCGACCCACATAGACGACAGTAGCCGGAAGAATCTACAACCACGTCAACAACGTTCCATACAGCAAGCGAAAAAGACATACGATCGTTCCCAACAGATCGATAAACACAAAGAATCGCATCGAGAAGCAACAAAATCCACACAACTCGGGCAAGACCACCAACTCCAACAGGTTGTGCACTGTCGAGTTGATCCATCGACGTCGTTGCGAGAACAAGACCCGCCATGACTCGGGCGCCATCGTATGCGCGACCGCGTCCGGAATGAATTTCGTCTTGAAGGTCGGGAAATGTTTCAAGAGGAGTGTGGTCAGGAAGCGATCTTCACCGAGCGAGAATAGGTTCTTCTTGTGCAGCGTATCGACGTTGCATTCCGCATACTCGTCAATGATCCGGTTCGAAATGATGATCGGGCGGCCCTTGTCGGCCGTGCGGATACGATAGAGCGAGAAACATCCTGGCAGACATGAAACCGAACCAAACAGGGACTCGAACGCCTTGGAAAGGTGGTGCGAGATGTAGTATTCGTAGACTTGAATCATCGTCCACCACGAGCCTTCTTCGTTGGTAAGCTTTGTTTCACCACAAATACCAATGATGCTCGAATCGTCCGCGGCCGACGCGACGAAACGATTTAACGATTCAGGCGTGACCGTCTGCAGTAACCGTCACTCTCCCCGTCTTACCAAACTTGAAATGAAGGAACCCACCGTGTCCGCATCAACCGTAAAGATGTATTCGTAAAACGTCGGATCAATCCCAATCACGTTCCGCATCTGATGGAATATCTCGAGCTCCAGCGGCGACATCGGCGCATCAAAATGCACCCGGTTGAGGTAATGCATGAGCAAAATTTGACTGTCTCGTTTGCCGCGATTGCCAGGCTTGGAGCGCTCCGTCGGCTTACCGACTTTGACGACGACCATGTATCTGCCAGTCCCAATACCCACGTCAGCGTCCGCGCACGCAAGGAAAACGCTGTGCTCACGGCACGACATGTCCCTCAAACTCGTACAACCCCGAGTACACCTTGCCATAATTAATCTGCTTCGAACCCTCGCCGATCGATCGGAACATCAACGGCTCTGGATCTACCTTGGGATCTACACCCATAATATCCAACACGATCCTCGGCGTCGTCCGGTCGTTGCCGCTCCCAATGATGTTGCCGTCACAAATGACGAACAGCAGCTTGCGCTTGTCGTCGTAGTGGAGCGCCGCAAGCGAGTCGATGGTGCGTCGAAGTGAGTCCTCACCTTCGGTGTAACAGGGGACCTGGCACAACACAAACTTGTCCAGCATTTCGGGCGAGCGTTTGCCGGTCAATTGGAGCGCAGAAAGGACTGTCGTACATCGTGAGCATCACCTCGCGCCAAGCGCGTACCTGTGCGAGACTCACATTTGAGCGCGATGGACGCACACAGGATACCAGTGAACACGAGCAAGAGGTAGCTCTGCACCGTGCACCGGGGCGACTTCCGAAAGTCTACCTCCCCTAGGTAAAACATATTCTTGATACAGTTCACGTTCTGCGCTGCTGTCTGCGAATCCAGACTCGCAATGACTTTGTTCAAGTTCGTGGAGATGTCCTGTCCAGCTTGTTGCTTGAAGACGTTGGTAATGTCTGTGTTCAGGAAATTATAGGGATCATTCGGAGTGCCCGCATTGAGCGAGACGGTATTGACATAGTCCGTCAGGTCATAGATACCCCCGTCCCAGATGGCCCAAATTCTGTTGAATGTATTCAAGGCTGAGTCACGACGATGATAAGACTACGGTGAATCCTACCTTTCAGTGTTCGAATCCATTGCCTGTGAATAAATCACACTGGGATCCCATACCAACGGACCTTTCCGGTACTGATTCATACTTGGCACGAACGTCGCTGAATACCAGTCTGAATTATCCAACGCCGTCCCCTGCGCCGGCTGGTTTGCACCGGACTTGTGCACTGCATTCGGCACCAACGCCGTGAAATTCTTCGAGGTTAGCTGCAACGACGACGAGGAGACCAACCCCGAACAGGCGAGCACAAGAGGCGGAGGGAAATATCCCGTCAGATCCTGTCCTACAAGCTGATCCAAGTCGGCGGCCGAGTTGGACGAGATGCCGACGATGTCGCTGTGATCGCCGTGGATAAAGTTGGAGAGGTCGTACACCGTCCCCTGCACCGATACCCACCAGTCCGAGTTCCCAGTGTGTTGCGCTACTTCGTTCGAGTTCCAGACCTTGTCATAGTTGGGGCAGAGAAGTCGACCGAATTCGACGATGTAAAAGATGACAACCGAGTTCATGAGAAGAATCAAAAAGCAGATGGTCACTTTCTCCCGCCACGCGAGACGGACGTCCGGGCGTTTCATCCGTCCGATATAGTGCAGGACAAAGGACGGGATTATACCGGTCAACAGCCAGACAAAGAAAAGCCACCATTTTCGCGTAGTAGTAGTGGGTATTTCCTCGACAGCGGTAGGTGCAGCATTGACGGCCGTCGTGCCTTCCTTGGGGGCATAAGGAGACGAACCACCAGGGCCCCCACCTTTCTTGTCCCATTCCGACCCCCAGCCGTCCTCGGGATCAGTAAACGCTGGCGTGCGGATGTTTGGCGAGGGGAGCCCACTGACGCCATACGGAACGTGTTGCTGCTGGTTCGGGTCCTGATATCTCGACCCACGGCTGCCCACGCGCGCAATGAGCAAATTATCACGACTCTCATTGTCGAGAATCTCGTGCCCATGCGTGTCGGTGTGGGTGTACTCGGTGGCATCATCCACGATTGCGCTTTCATCGTCATCGATCGCATCGGGAGCTAACCGCCTCTGCTCCTTTTCAGCCGCGCGGACAACATCCTCGACCATCTTCCACGCATGGTATGACAGCCAGATTGAACGGTGACCGACAACGTAATCCGTACCCTCCTTCCATCCATTCGAAGCTGCACATTGCCGAATACGCTCCGCTTCCGAACCGCGCATCGTCGGTACATACCGTTCGCAGAACACCCTCTGCTCCATGTCAGCAACGAAATCAACACTGCGACGCACGACGATTTCGGGAATGAGAAGCGACTTGATCTGAGCTTTCACGCGACGCTTGTCAAAGGAATTGGGCGAATTAGAATCATTGGGACAGATGCAGGAAATAGTCCAAAGACGCGTCCGATCAAAAGAGGCGAAAATTTCGGATAGTGCATGATTGAGCTGCGTAGATACGGTGTATATCTTGGTAGGATCTAGGGGTGGATGCTCTTCATTTGGCATGGGCGCAGAACCGTCTGGCGCTGTGATGCATGTCGGCTGACGAAGTGGGCGAGACGATATTTGCGCCTGTACAGTACAACTTTCGTCCTTGAAATGTTTTTCAGCAGCAAGCGAAGGGCCAGAGACCAACTTGGCCACGAATGGATCTGATGAGTTGCGGAGCAATGAGACGAACGCCGAGTCAAAGATATCCGAGTCCTTCTCGATAAAGGACGAGATATCGTACGAGCAACTCCCAGCAGAGTGGTTAATACCGAACAAATTCCTGTCGTTTTCACCTCCCTGACTGGGACTTGCCACGAACGAGGTGTGAACACCGTATTTGGAGACGAGATCTTGATGTAGTTCCTCCGCCTTCTTGTCCCCAGCCTTTCCCGATTTGTACGATGAGCAAGCTTTGCTCAGAATCCCAAGTATGCCGGCAGGCTTTCGTGTGGCACGCTCGCTTAGCTGAGCACCACGAAGTAGCTCGATACACGCGGCGTTATCCACGGCGGCGATGATGGGAAGAGAGATCCCATCACCAATCACGTGACTATTATAGCCAACGGCGTCCTCGAATGTGTTGCGCAAGACGTAAGACTGCACCAGCTCGTCCGTAAAGTTGATGCAAAATTCATCAAACCCGTTTTGGCCATACGCGGAAATGAGGGGCGCTGTCCCCGTGAACACCATTGAGCCAGTGCCCGTGGGACCACGTGTCTGAAAACCTGGAGCGTCAAAGAGAATTAATTGTGTTGTGGGAAGAACATCGCGGTTTGAGGGGGCAATCTTGTGATTCGCCGTCTCGACGACATAAGCAAAAAGGATCGCGTATAGATCGCGTAAGAGCGAATCACGCTGAAGTGCAGTCTGCTCGACACTGAGGAGAACGGTGTAGAGCTCTTTGCGAACGTAATTTGTCTTGTTGGTCAAAGTCTGGGCAAGATCTTCCGGTACAACACCGAGAAGACGTGCAACCTGTTCGAGAACGGAAATGTTCGAGACGGAGGCAGAAACGTCCTTGGAATCAGCCTCTGTGAATTGAAGGTTGCTCATGAGAAGGATGGCGACAAGAATGGTGAAAATGGATGATAGGTGCTTGGGCTTGAAGCCAAGAGTGCGCATAGCAACGCGCACCTCCTCCATGGCAATAGTATCATCGCTAAAAGGCCCGCTGGGAAGGCGATAACAGCCGGAGGAAGCCAAGAGAGCATATTCGGAGGGGTCGTCAATGTTGAAGTAGTCACGCTCCTGAGGGGCAGCACCGGACAAGAACTGGTAAAATATGTGGAATGTGCGTTCCTCGTGGGCGAGATGCGTCAGTCTAGATTTGTCGAGGGCAAAGGCGAGAACTTTGGCGGATTCGATGCGGCCACGATCGTTGAAATGAAGTTCGAGATAACGAGTATGCCGTGATGCATTTGGATTGGAGATAGTTTTCGCATTTCCAAACGCGTCTAAGAGGGTATGGAGCGCTTTGACCTGGCTCGCTATTCTAAGCTCCTTCTTGGAGTGAGAAGAGAGACGCAGAACCTGGTCTACGAGGAGACGTAAAGTGGATGTCTTTCCAGAGCTGGTGATACCGCTGGAGGAGAGAACATCAGAAGACAAAGAAATGCGCGACAGAGGGGGAAAAAAAACAGACCGAGCGATGACGGACTGGGACTGTTTGGTACGACGCATGAGCAAGTAAATCTGAGCAGCGAGTTCATATGGATGTGGCTGGAGGAGCCGAGAGCTAGCGAGAGACAGGCGGGTTTCCTTGTAGCAGCGTTCTTCATATTCTCTGGCATTGATATCGTTGGCGTTTGCGAGAGCTTTGTACGGGTTTACGACGAGCAGGTTGGTTGTTCCTATTCTAGAGTAGGGTAAATCAGAGCGAAAGCGGGTGTTGAGGACGGCGAGGATGGCATCGTCGGAAGGGTAGACGGTGGCGGACTGGGAGGTGGAGACGAGGTGGACGAGGTCGCCAGAGTTGACGGCGTGGGCGGAGAGAGAGGAGGAGGCCATTCGAGGCCAATGAAGGAATGTGAAAGAAAAAGAGCGCACGCGGAAAGGACGGGAAGAAAAAGGTGACGTTGCTATTCAGAAGGAAACGTTGTCAACCACCCTCGTCACGTAATACTAGCGTTGGTACTATTAATACTACCACTACTACACCGGATCACTCCTCTTGGAGCCAGTGTCACCGGTACACATATCCGATATATGGCACCGAAATCGCTGTATAGATACGGTACTTGGTTCAGCCATCGCCGGACCGACAAAAAAAGAAAAGAGTAGCAGCTCGGAACCCTCAACTCGACACCTCAGCCGCATGCGCAGATCGCATCTCCTCCTCCCGGCTCAACGCCTCCTCCCACTCCCCCTCAAACAACTCTCCATTCTCCACCGGATGTGCAACAGATGCAGCGATCTTGGGCTTGTTCTTGCTCCGTAGCTCTGCCCGCCACGCATCCACCACCTGCGGTACCAAACTAGAAGAGAAAGAACGACATCATCTCATCACCCACATCCTCGGACACCGCGACGCCTTGCTCACCTCGGTGCGTACGTCCTTGCAAACATCGCCGCCTCCGGAGCTCGGTTCGTCTTCACTAACAGGTCCACACACCCCTTGGTATCACCCAACTGGAAAAATGTCGCAAACGCCAAGTTGTTCGCCCCGTTTCGCTCTGAAACGAAACATCACCATCAAAACACACACTATAGGCCCAAAACAACTCACCTGCAGTAACAGCAAGCCGTTGTAACCCCTCCCGATCGCCCGTTGAGAGCAACAACAGCATCAACGCACTCAAGTCGTTCGCCCGTTCAAACGCTTCCCTCGCAAGGTCAAATCGCCACACCAGCAACGCACGATCGCCCAACGCCTTCCATTTACTCTCCGCTTCGTTCTCGGGTACCGAGCGTACGATGTCGACGGCAGTGTCCAGGTCATCCAGCTGCAACGACAGGTCAAATTTGTGGTCTGGGTCGTTGGTCAGTTGCATCGCGAGTTCCTTGAGGTCTT
Organism: Hemileccinum impolitum; assembly: GCA_003316335.1. NCBI lineage: Eukaryota > Fungi > Basidiomycota > Agaricomycetes > Boletales > Boletaceae > Hemileccinum > Hemileccinum impolitum. Next base: position 50,544 of record QFEQ01000389.1, read on the forward strand.
TGGTGACATCATGTCGCATGAGCAGACGAAGGTAATGAAATCACAGCCAAAAGACCCACCTCGGCCTTCGAGGAACCGTGCTACTTTGTTCAGTTGTTCCTTGGGCAAGGTGGGCAAGATCTCGGCGGCAGCTTCCATGTCACCACGGAGAACTGCTGTCTGGTACTCGACCACACTCAAGGACAGTGTATAACCACAGATATGCATGTCCTTGTCTGCGAGGTACACCCGGTTGTGTGCTGGTATGTAGCCAAGGATATACAGCGGGCTGCAAAAGACAAGATCAGCGGGGAAACAAGCATGACCAGGTACAGCGTACATGTCTGATGGACTAATAGTATAGGTCTCATTACCGACAAAGTAGTTGACTCGGTTGCCTGTAGTGGTATAGATAAAACAGTCCCCGACCCATTTGGCAGTCGTGATGCTGCGAGGGATGTTAGATCAAGTGTCCATCCGACCACAAGAAACCACACTCGCTTGTCAGAAATTTCAGTGACGACATCGAATGCCTCTTCAATACCTTCATCCGTGACCTCGATGCCCTCTTCGAGTTTTGCATTATATGCGTCCCGGTCGAAACGTAGGATATAAAATGATTCTTCAGACGTGATCGCTGCCAGAGATCCAGTCCCTGACCAATAAATCTTTGAACATTATCAGTACACCCCGTTCCGGATGGAAAAGAGGGAGAGCTTACATTTTTGGCGTCAACGTCTATCCGTCTCACAATCTCACCGCTCTCCCAATCCCAAAACACCACGAATCCCTTGCCTCGCGCACCTAGCAGCGGGCCACCATGCAGCCCATCGATCGACCAACTACCCGCACCTTTCATCCCCGCGCCACCCCTCTCTTTGAAGTTCTTGTAGATCCTCAACTTCAGCTTGCTCTCCAGGACTGCATACGTGTTCGAGTCACCCGCCCACGCAAACGAAAGGCCATTCCCAAACGATTTGTTCCTCCACGCGAGCGCCGTATATATGATGTACTCGCCGTCTCCAACGACCGTCACAAAACGACCGTTCGGCGAATGAATCAGATTGGTCGCAAATATTTCCGTGGTACCAAGCTCTTTGATCGGAAGAGGGATCCGATTCCCTTCCGCGGTCGTGTCGTCCGAAAGACTCTGCACGTTCGCCGAGAGAACGAGTTGGTTGTGCGTGTAGATCAATTTTCCAGTAGGATCCATGCTGAACGTCGGTTCATCCCGACCAAGCTAGAAAGCAAACTCAGAGGGACACCACAACGATCACTTTGCGTGGATAAACCAACCTTGATGACGACGATACCTTCGTCGAATCCAACAGCGACTTCGTTCGCATCCTTTCGCAACGACACACACCACGCACGCTCCAACGCATAGCTCAGCGTATTCTCCAACCGGTACGTGTTGCTGTTCCAAATTTTGATCGTCCCGTCCTCGCTGCCGCTGATGATGATCGGCAAGTTGGGATGAAAGACGGCAAAAGATGGGTTATTGGTGTGACCTTCCATCGTCTGGACGCAACTCTTGCTCAGGTAATCCCATACTTTGATCGTCTTGTCGTCGCCCGTCGTGACAAGGTATGGCTTATCAGGCCCGGGGTAAAAATCGACGTAGTTGACGCCCTTGTCGTGCGCGTCCATCGTGAAATTGGCATTTGTAGAACCGAGAGACCACATCTTGACCGTCCGATCGAGACAAGCGGATGCAAACGTGTTGGCATCCTTGGGATTAAACGTGATGTTCATAATGTAGTGCGTGTGGCCCTCGTATACCTATCAAATAAGAAAAGAAAGACAGAAAAACGGCGTTTGCGTCCACATCCACACGACAGTGTCCATAAGACGAAAGAAGAGGACGGACCTGAATACATTTCCACTGCTTATCCCAATCCCAAGCCTTGATAGTCATATCATCACTCCCCGTCAGCACGATGCCCGCCGTCGGATGCACAGCCAGACACCGGATATAATCCGGATGGGCCTCGAACGAGGTAACCTTTTCGTGCGTGTTGTAATTGAAGACGCGCAGCTGAAAGTCGTCCGAACCCGCGATGAACCAATTTTTGCGCGAGATGAACTTGACACAGCGAACGGGGACGTTGGACACTTCAAACGCCTTCACCAGCGCGCCGGTCTCGTGGTTGTAGATGTTCACCGAGCCGTTGTAGAGGCCGGTGAGCAGCCATGGCTCGGTAGGGTGAAAGTCGGTACCCTTGACGCGGTCGGATCGAGAGAATAGTTTACGCTGGATGCGGGGATTAGGTTTGGTTGTTTGTATCAAGGATGGTTTGAGAACACTCACGGATACATCAAATAACATTTTTCGGGAGAACGTTGGCTGGCGTCGAGAGCGGCGTGTCACTTGCGCGCGCCGACATTGCCATTTGCAACCCCCCTTTTGGGGGTGTTATATCAATAAACATTCAGAACGACGTTGGCCAATTGCGCGGGCATCCGCTAGGAGGCAACAACGATTTACGGACTGGTCAATGCCTCAAATATCAGCAGGCGTGGCTCGCCGCATAGTAAGGCTAACATTCTGTCGGTTTTTTTTTACGACTCGAAACCGAACGAAGACTTTCTGTGACATCAGACAGTGGCAGCCAGTAACACCCGTTCATGCCACGCAAGAACGCCTCTCCGCCGTGAGCACTCTTTCAGCTCTAGTCCTCCTGCTTAGGTTATTAACATCTCAATCCCGTAAAATTATAGACCTCACTAATTCCAGGAAAGGATCTACCACCGTCGTCCACGGCGTTCTTGTCGCGAGTTCCTTATGCCCCTCATGCCTGAAGAGCAGCGACTTGAACTTCAATGCAAGCCGGTTTTCGGGCAGTTCACTGAACTTGGATCGCGTCGATAGTGGGTCTTCTTTTTCATATACGACGAAGAAACACGCGAGCTCTCTGTTGACCCTCGCCGGAAGACACCTCATGTTGCCGCCAAGTTTCCTGTTGTGCCACGCGATGCTGGATGAGAGACGTGCGGGGCGGTCGTTGCTGATGATAATGTCTGGCCAAACGCGGAGTGCCCAAGCTTTAGCATCCGCCGCATTCATTGGGTAACCACCCAGAAGCAGCACCGTTGTTTCTTTGCAAAGACGCTGTCAGCACGGAAACATTCTATCCTTCATAATAACTCACATAAGGAAACAGGATAGTAGATGCGTAGAATTGATGCGTGGAGTTGAGCGAACACTGAGGTGGGTATGTATGTATGTACATATGTACAAGGCTCTTATGGCCTATGGCGTCGCCACAACCCACATATGCAAATGTACCAACCCGGAGTACTAAAGCTCGGAGCAGGCCACATCAATGGAAGCATTTCCTCCAAGCGATATTGACATTGATCTGTCAAGCAAAAGCCCATTTCTGTTGGTCGTTTTGCAGTCCATTCAGGACCTTTCAGGTTTCACCCAACCTCACACAAGTATGCCAGTACATAGAACAATTGCCTTGCCTCAAGCTCCTCTACCAGCCTGGTACCTACCACACACCTAATACACCACCTACTCAAGAAAGTGAAATTACACAGATTGTAAGTTATGACTGTTAGAAATGCCAGAATGGTTTAGATTGAGTGTTGATCACTTTGTAGCAATAAAGGTCTGTTAGGGGTGCAGAACAGAGCCCATATAGCTGAGTACCAACTTTGGTGCTTGGCTCAGGCCTTTTGCTCAGTGGTTTGACACTTTGGTTCTAACATTGTTGAATGGTGGATATACTGGTCTAGCCTCATCCTTACATACATTAGTGTAGCTTATCCTACATTACCATATTAGGTATATTTGTAAGGTATATAAGATTCAAACTCAGTGTCTGAGTTCTAATAGACTCTTGACTTCATACATCCATCATTACTACCAGCATCTATCAATCTCAAACCATCCAATCCAAAGTAAGTGGTTACACTGCCTCTGTAGTGTAGTGTACAGGTTATGAGCCTCACTGAGCACAAAGGAAGTGCCTAATGGCTGCATCCAATGCTGCTAAAAGTGATGATCTGTAATGATGGCAATCCACTTGTTGTGTAATGTGCAAAAAGGAAACCATTGCATTAATGATCAAAAGAGCTATTCACAAATGCTATGGCTGCATTCACATCTATGTATACATAGTCAAAGTGCCTCATGGCTGCTACTCTCTATGGGGAACCTTTGACCAGACATACTAATGGACTTTTGAATCCCCAGATGTCTTCTTCCAACATCTCTGCCTCGATCCCCACCTTTACTGGTGCCAATTACATGACCTGGTGGCCCAAAATGGAAAGTGCCATTTTGGCAACAGGTGGAACCTGAACCAATGATGTCACCTGCCCAACCCTCTCCAGCACAAGTGATGTTGCTGAAATCCAATTCTACTGCAAATGGACAGAAGTGGATATGAAAATGCTTGGTCTCATCAAGCAAACCCTCTTGCTGATGCTCCTATATAAGTACAGTACCAGTCCCATCTCCACACAAGCTCTCTTCTTAAGGCAATCACTAGTGACTATGGCAAACAAGGCCTTCTGCAGGTCTTTGCCAACTTCAAGTCAGTGTTATAGTTTGGGCACATGTATGCCCCTATTTCTTTCTTTCTTTCTTTCTTTCTTTTACCTTCGCTCATATACCTAGCATCACTGAGCAATATTTTACCTTAGTCAATTCTTCCTTCCAAAGTCATGTGACCAAGTGCACGTGACTGTGGGAATCTTCATCTGACCTGAGGCTAGATCTATAACATCATAAATGATGTCATGCCTCATGTTNNTATCTTTCTCCCACATTTATTTCCGTCTTCTTCTTCTCTTCTAGAACATTCCGTTGTTTCTTATCTTTGCCTGCCCTAAACATAATTCAGACTCAGATACTTGCCCTAAAGTACTCAGTCGTCACTATATAAACCTTTCCTGTAATTCCCTCATACTTTAGTCCTATTCACTTCATTCCACCCACTGTCCTTGTTGCAGACTGCAACGCAATATATGAGAAAGATGGAGACAAGAAGACAGTGATGGATAGTGTCAGTGTCGATGAGGACAATGAGAATGAGGTTGAATATAGGGACAGTGACCAAGATGATTCGATAGAGCATATAAGTGGCCCCAAGCAAAGGGCTAGGCTGACGAGGAGAAGAGGAGCGGTATCACTGAGTTGCAGGCACCAGATGGCGGGTGGAACAAAGTGAATAGGACTAAGGTATGAAGGAATTACATGAAGGGTTTGTTATAGTTCGGGTCCACGTACGCCATAATTTTCACTTTTTACTCTTCGCTCATATGCTTGCATCACTG
>QFEQ01000392.1:0-10160 GCA_003316335.1 Hemileccinum impolitum
AGGGAATTACAGGGAAGATATATATACGATGACCGACTACCTTAGGGCAGGTGTCTGAGTTCTAATTAGCTTTAGGGTAGGTAAAGATAAGAGAACGAGGAATGTTCTGGAAAAAAGAAGAATGACGGAAATGAACGTGTGAAGAGATAAGGGAGCACGAGGTATGATGTCATCAATGACATCATAAGTCCAGCCTCGAGTCACATGAATGTTCCTGCGGTCACGTGCACCTAGTCACGTGACTTTGGAGAGAGAAATCGACTAAGTAAATGGTGCTCAGTGATGCATGCATATAAGTGAAGATATAAGTGAAAAATAGGGCGTATATGTGCCCAAACTATAACAGCAAGCAGTATCTCGTGATTCTGGAAATGAGGAGGGGCATAGGTAGTTTTTCCAGTGAGGGGGTCAAATGTTGTTATGGCACAACTAGTAGAATGCAGTAGTGACAGAAGATGGAGAACTCAATGAGTTAGCAAGGAAGGGCAAGACATTATCTTGATACGACATGCGGTGAGATGAATGAGTTTGCATGAATGATGGTGAGTACCATAGTTGGGTTTGCTGAGACCAACCAGATGGATTCAACAAAGAGCAACAGATATAGATTGAATCCCTAAGATGAAAGTTGACAGAACTGGAGCTACTGAGTTGAAGGGTTTAAATACATAGAGATATGCGCTGACTAATAGTCCATGAGGAGAACACATACTAACCATGAGAACAACATGAGATGTGGAGTGGGAAGGCATGAGGACAAGAAATGGAAGAGAAGTTAAGAAGCACACAATGAGGCTAAGGTGTGGAACAGAAATGAAAGAGAAGTAGAAGGCCTAGCCTCAAGGTGATGGCATCAAGGTCCCCTAGATCCAATGGTTTAGAGATAAGAGATCTGTCATGTGACATCTCTCATGGTCACATGCTATGTTCCCACAGTCATGTGCCACTGGAAAAAGAGTAAGGTAAAGATTAAATAAGGAATGTATGTGCAAGCGATAGGTAAGGGGGGACAACCTATAATAAATGTGGCCTGTCCATGACCATGTGCACATCTTGGTTTTTTACAATTACAAGATATATGTCCTTTCTTGTTGCAATTGTAGCAAACATGATCATCATAGAAGTGGTTTTGACCTTGAACAGCCCAAACATCTTGCATGGGCACCCTCTGGCCAGGCTGCATTCTGATGGCAGTGAACTGTGGTGGCTCCAGTTTCATTGACACAGGGACAATTGTTTTAAACTGTTCTAACCTCATCTGGTTGAAGGTTTTTCCTACCGAGATGGCATATTTTTTCCATTCCAAAAGGGTTTCAGTGATGATAGGGTCACAAAGGGAAATTTGAAAATATATGTTATAGTCTATATTTTCCTTGTATATGTGCAGGGTGTATGCGTCATCCATTCCAGCATTGAGGTGAAGAATGTCAAATTGCTAGGTAAAAACTTCAATTGGCAGATGCTCCTGTTTAAATGCTACCAGTGCCTTATATGCCTCTTCTTTGAGGACATCAATGCAGAAATGGCCCTTGATAGACTTTTTTGCTGTTGCCCATACAGGCCACACAAGGATTTTTCTGCTGGGTCATTTTCAGCATCTTCCAACTCATTGTACCGTGTGAGCTAGATGCAGGCAAAATCTGATGTGCATCTCATGAGGTATAAGAAGGCAGCAGTGGTTTTTTATTTATTGTTGAGGCTGGTTTGGCACTCAACCCATGTGACCAATCAGACCCACCAGTTACAGTAAGTCTTTCAATTGCCATCCCAGGTCCTGGGTTCAGCAAAAGCCTTATATGTGTTTGAGGAAGAAGGGTGCAGGGCAGTTTGTTGAGCCTGAATGATGGCAACCAGGCCATTGATAGCGTTAATTAGGTTGATTTGCAACATCCTTACTATCCCCTATCTTCCAAAGGGACTCTGGGGATTTTACAAGTAATGTTCATTGGGTTGGAGGGCAGTATGCAGGCAAAGGACAGAGTGGTTTGATGCACCAAGGTCCCAAAGATGATAGTAGTCGGAGCGGATATAGTGGGGATCTTGCATGTACACACAACAGGTATGAATTTTCTTTCATCTTAGGTAGAGACTGTTTGTGCCATCAGGCTCTGGGGTAGCATCATTGGGGTTGATAGATTGCGTGCAAGGGCAGATGTTGAGACAATAGAAAGTGAGGGCTGTGGCCTGTCTCTGGACTTTGATGTGAGCAAGCCACTTAGTACAACTCATAAAAAGTGAAGGGGGAATGTAGCAGTTCAGCCTTTATGTAGTCCTATTCAAGTGAAACCATATTGGTCTTAGATCAGTTGAACTAAAAAGATGGCAACAAGGAGATGGCAGTTGACAATGTTGGTGAGAATGTCAATGATGATGACAAGATGAGTGATTGGGAGATATATAGTTGCAAGTCAAAATATGTATGAGCCCCTTGACAGAGGACGAGGCTGGCAAGAGAGAGAGGAGCAGTATCCAAGAGCAAAGGGCCTCTTCATGAGGAGGGAATGCAAATGAATAGGACTAAGATACAAGGGAGTTACAGGACAGGTTTATATAGTATGGACAAGTACCTTAGGGCAGGGTTCTGAGTTCTAAATAGTTTAGAACAAATGTGAGAGAAAGAATGTAATAGAATATTGAAGAAGAAAACAGTAATAACTGTGTGAGAAGATAAGGACCATGAGGTATGATGTCATCAATGACATCATAAGGCTAGCCTCAGGTCATGTGCCAGTTCCCACAGTCATGTGCACTAGTCATGTGACTTTTGGAAAGAAAGAAATGCTAAGGTAAAATGGTGCTCAGTGATGTGTAGCATATGAGTGAGAGTGAAGAAAAATAAATAGAGAGTGTATGAGGAACTGAACTATAACAACATTATCTTTCAACAAGATAATGATCACAAGCACACCTCTAGAAGAGCTCAGACTTGGTTTGAAGAGCAAGGGATTAGGCTTTTGGATTGGTCTGCACAGTCTCCAGACCTCAATCCCATTGAACATACTTGGAATCACCTCAAGAGACATCTTTTAGCTTATAAAAGTGCTCCTAAAGGAGTCTATGGGAAAGGCTAGTAGAGGAGTAGAGGAAAATTTCTGTAGAAAAGTGTCAAAATTGGATTGAAAGCATGCCTAGATGGATTAGAGCAGTTATCAAGGCCAAAGGAGGTCATATCAAGTACTAGATACCTAGATTTGTATAAAGTCAAAAAACTGTTCCAATGGGTGATGATTTTGAAATGACTGCCATTTCATCAGATCATATCTGAATCCTTTGAAGCCTTGCTCAATAGAAAGCCAAGGGTACATATATACTATATTTCATACACTTACATATTTGGGTAAAGCATAGTGGTCATTGTGCTTTATTGCATTTAGTGAAAAACATACAAACATTGGGACAGTTTTTTGAGCCACTGTAGATTAACAAACCTAATGTTAGTCACACTTATCCTAGACATCAGTCAGGATTATGCTACATTATCTATTGACTGATAATGCTTACACCATCCATGATCATTATGTGATGAGATCACTTGATCTTTGATTAGATAAACAATGGTGAAAGATCACACCATTAGAGAGTATAATGTGATTGGAGATTGCATTCATCATACCATTCTATTTCTTCATTCTTTTATTGGTTAGAATGGTACAGAATATGATAGAACATTTGTATCAGTATAAAAGATAATCCTTCAGATTATCTGATTATAACAAGTTATCTTTTGATTCATTCTGTTACTGCTCTAATCTCTTAGAGCAAGATCTCTTGGTCAAATCACTGATCATAACCTCAAGTAAGTGTTCCTACATGGGATCATTCCTTTGTTTCTTTGCATTTGAGATTCTTTCAATCTCAAAACCCATGAATATCCTGGATTCCAGATCTATATCACCTATAAGGTTGTAGATAGTTGGAAGGAAGCCTTGTGGTTGTCTAAGCATTTAGCAGAGATGTGTAACCCACATAACTATTATAATTCATTTATCTATACACTTTGTTTCTTCACTTTACACTCTTCAGATGGGGAATGACCCCACTACAACATATATAGTGTCTACTTTGCTCCTCCCTCAGATCTCTCTAAGTCCTCATCCACAGACACTTTGTTCCTTCTTCATTGTAGCTTCCTGCTACTTACTCCACCACCTTTCAAGCAAAGTATCCTTGTCATCTCAGTTATTGTCTGACCACTAGTCCTTCATCCTTGAAGCTTAGGAAGACCTTCTTTGATGAGTGACATCTTGAACTCTCTGTCTACCATCTACCAACAGAAGTCCTTTGCTCTCACTGGGTCTACATTCGACCTCACCAAGGTCAAATGTAACAATAACCAATAAAGCCTTCACTCACATGTATAGCACTTATGTAATCAAGAAGTAAGTGTATAAGCCACACTTGGCTGAACCAGCCATATACATTTTTGAGATATAATGATATTCCAAATGCAAAGGGAAAAAGGAATAGAGCTCAAGTAGGAACACATATTTGAGAGATAATGATCTGAGGTTTGGCCAAGAGTCTTGCTCTGAGAATCAGAGCAGTGATGAAATGAATCAAAAGAGGACTCATTTTCTTCTTCTTGATAAGATGATCCTACAGATCTATCTTATATAGGGATATATGATATTTATATCTATGTACTAATTCATATACAAGAATAAATGTTCTATTGTATTCTGTACCATTCTAACTAATGAAAGAATGAATAAAGAGAATGGTATGTACAGTGTGTCAATGACTGGTTCCTTCACTCAAACTCCACTCTGTTGGAATTAGTGTAGAACACAGGTCTGATGTACTACAGTTGGAGTTCACATTGGTGAGGGCTTTGGCTTCAGCAATATGGGTATGTGTTGCACCTTCGTACACACCCACCCTTGTATTTTGGAAGTTAGAGGGTCAGAGGTAATGGGTTAGAGATGGGTTAGAGGATCAGAGATAGAGAAGAGAGAGAAGAGAGAGAGAGAGAGCAAGAGAGAAGAGGGATGGAGCAGGAGAGGAACAGAGGATGTCTTATTTGATATACAAACTGAGGAATTATGTCCTTGTACATGGGTATAAATACTTGGAGAGATAAAAGATGACTAAGTCAGAAAGGGGTAGTCAGAGTCAGAGATAAAGATCTATCAAAGGAGATAGAGTCAACTGAGATCAATAGAAGAGAACTTATACAAAGGAATGAAGATGAAACAGGAACTGTCAATCAAAGATGAAACATATACTAATGACTGGTATCATAGGCATGTAGTCAAGTAACCATATGATCACATAGCAGAGCATCTAAATAATGTCTAAGGTAAAGTTGGAGTGGAGCAGAGATGTATGAAATAAAAGGTGGAACATACTAATCAAAGTCAGAGAAGGGTCAAATGAAAGCAGAGAAGAGTCAGAACAATGTTAGAACACATCAGAGATGTCACAGTTGTGACACAGTGACCTCAAAAACCCTTTCCATGTTGGCCTCATTTATAATGTATAAAGAATATCACCTAATAGTGTGGGAATCATGCTTAGCTGTGGTAGAGGTATACATAGTACTCACAATCAGCTACAGAATCACTCTGTGGGTCATGTGATTTGGATCACATGCCATTGAGATACATCCATTTTAAAATAGTCATGTTATAGAAAGAGGTTTTGAGCTTTTGAACTAATGACTAGGATCTCAATCAAATGATGGAATATTTAGTATTGTTTGTTGGTACAAATAAAGATATACATACAAATGACATGTCTGAGTATAAAAAAGTTCACACACTTATTAATTCTTAGCCACCATTATGATTACATCTCTTAATAAAGCTAAAACAACTTAAGAACAAATCCCAATGAATAGTTCCCAAATTGTATCAAAAGGGTGAAACAAAAAGGAGAGGTCTGGGTGGAACTTAAGGACTGTTTATAGAGGAAAGACCAAGAGAACTTTTCTAAAGCCTTTGATCTCTACTTCATAGTTTATATATGTTTACATATTTGTCCCTATTTGTGCTATATGGTCTTTGTGCAAGAGTCCAGATGACTCATAGGGTATAGTGTATGATGTAGCATGAGATAAGAAGCATACTATAAGAGAACATGAGGCCACAGCCTTGCTGTGGGAGAATAGAAGCATAACAGTAATAAAATGCATAAGATATTGTATGAAATAAAGAATAGAAGTGTAGCACAACACAGAGATTAAAAGAAGGCTGTGTGTACTAAGATAGACATGTCATGTGATGTTCATATGTGTTTGTGAAGTAGAAAGAATACAAGTTTATGTTGTCTTGTGAGATCAAAGAAAGGCCTGTGATTGGCCAGAGATTAGATCAGGTCACATGACCTGATAAGATAAGTATGAAATCTTTGAGAGTGCTTTGGGAGTTGAGCCATGATGATTGCTAAGGTGTGAGTCTTGGTGAAAGAGTGTAAAGAATGTTGTGGATAGGGGTCAAATTGTAATAAAAGCACCATTTTTTTTCTCCTAATATTGGCCAATCTAGTGAAGCCACTGCCGTTTTATGCCATCTGGTATGTTCAAACATCACTTCACAAACCATTCTGCTCATTCTAAAGCCATTAGAGACTGTTCTTTTCTACTATTGGATGCAAGCTTTTCTTATGTCTGATATTTAATTGCTTCTGGCAAAGCTGAAAGTGCCACTTATGTGACCAACATTTGAAGTTAAATGTTCACAAATATCCTACCCTCAGTCTCAGAAGTAAGGCTAACATTGTCCCAACTTATATGGCTTTAAAACATACTTTAAACTTAGATATTTCATTTATTAGTTTATCACCAAGCCATTTACCTATATTTTCCAGCAAGCCTATCCAATGCTAAGTGATTGATTTTGATCCCATTAGACCATATAATCTTTCTCCAGTCATTTTGAGTCTCATTCTCATAGGTATAACAAAATACAAGTAGACTATATCAAACAGTGGCTCAAAAAACTGTCTGCATGTTTGCACATTTTGCATTAAAAGCTCCCAATGGCAATAGCACTTACCCTCTATCTAAGCTATGAGAGGATGGAATCCTCTACTAATTCAGGGCTTTCTATCCATCCAGGAATCAAGAGATTTAATCAAGAGATGAATGAATGGCAGTCATTTTAAAATGACATGTTATGTGGACAGTTTTTTTACTTTAAGTTTCATTACATATATTAGACCCTGCATGCTGTAATATCATTACATACATTCAGTAAGGGTTCTTTTATGTCACCTTTATGTAACTGTGTGTCAACCCACTATATAAACTCTCACTATTCTATACTTATTTTCCCACCATCACCATAAGACCCATTTCTCTCTCTCAAAAACAAAATATCATCTCTCTCTCCTCTCATGGCCTTTCTACCAGGAAGATTGCCTCCCAGACTGGCCTAGGAAAGTCTATAGTGGCTCAAGTCCTTCAGGAAATCCAATCAGAAATGCCTAGACTTCATGGTGGTCATCCAACCAAGCTTTCTGATACCAATAAAAGAGCTATTGTGCAGCAAATTATAACTGGCAAGGCCAAAAATGCTGTACAAGCTACACAATTCATCAACTCTATTGTTGACTCTTCTGTCTCCTCCCAAACAGTGAGAAATACCCTCAAGGAGGCCTTACTTAAAGCTGTAATGAAGAAAAAGAAATCACTTCTCTCAGCTATTTATAGGAAAAGGAGGCTAGCCTTTGCTCTCAAGTATCAACATTGGACTGTGGAGGACTGGAAAAGGGTTATATGGTCAGATGAAACCAAAATCAACAGGATTGGGTCAGATGGGCAAGTGTATGTGTGGAAAAGGAAAGGGGAAGGGTTAACTTCTAGAGAGGTTAAAGGTACAGTGAAGTTTGGTGGAGGTTCACTGATGGTGTGGGGGTATATAGGATGGAATGGTGTTGGGATATTGAGTGAGATTGAGGGAAGAATGGATGCTGAACAATATGTGGCCATTTTGAAGGAGTGGTTACTTCAAAGCATGGAGGAATCTGGAATCTCAGAAGATGACATTATCTTTCAACAGGATAATGACCCAAAGCATACCTCTAAAACAGTCCAAGGATGGTTTGAAGAACAAGATATTAAGCTTCTAGATTGGCCTGCACAGTCTCCAGACCTTAATCCTATTGAACACACTTGGAATCATCTCAAAAGGTGTCTCTTAGCCTATGAGAATGCTCCTATAGGAGTTCATTAATTATGGAAAAGAGTGGAGGTAGAGTGGGGAAAGATTTCTGTGGAACAGTATCAAAAATGGATAGAAAGTATGCCTAGAAGGATTGAAGCAGTTATAAAGGCCAAGGGAGCTCATACCAAATATTAGATACTTTGATTTTTGTAAAGTCAAAAAACTGTCCAAATGACATGTCATTTTAAAATGGCTGCCATTCATTCACCTCTTGATTAAATCTCTTGATTCCTGGATGGATAGAAAGCCCTGAATGGGTGGAGGATTTCATCCTCTCATATTTTAGATAGGGGTTAAGTGTTATTGCAGTTGGGAGCTTTTAGTGCAAAATGTGCAAACATGCAGACAGTTTTTTGAGCCACTGTATGTGGTGGTGATGAGTGTGCCAACTCACTGATATGTGGTGGCCATGGGTGGGCCCATGTACCAATGGATGCCAGTGATGGGTGGGCCAACTCACCAGTATGTGGTGGCCATGGGTGAGCCATTGTACTAATAGGTGATGGTGGTGGGTGGGTTGACCCATAGCCATAAGTGGGCCCAGCTACCAATGGATGCCAGTGGTGGATAGGCTGATGTACTAATGGGTGATGGTGATGAGTGGGCTGACTAGCTGATATGTAGTGGCAATGAATCCCACAGATGGATGATGGTGACAGATGGGCTGAGCAATCATCTAATAATAATAGTTATTAGTCAGTGGACAGTACTAGGTTTCAAAAGAAGGCATAATCATGTTACGGACCACAACGACGATTGGTTCAACCAAGAAAACAGAGACAAGGAGACGGCAGTAAACAATGTCAATGTTGACGAGTACGACAAGCACAAGGTTGAAAATCGGGATGGCAATGGACAGGATACAATATAGCATAAACAGCCCCTTGGCAGAGGGCTAGGCTGGCAGAGGAAGGGAAGAGTGGTATCACTGAGTTGCAGGCACCGGTTGAGGTGGGTGGAACGAAGTGAATAGGACTAAGGTAGGAGGGAATTACAGGAAGGGTTTATATGCGATGAGCGACTACCTTAGGGCAGGTGTCTGAGTCCGAATTAGCTTTAGGGTAGGTAAAGATAAGAGACGAAGAATGTTCTGGAACAAAAGAAGAAAGATGGAGATGACCGTGTGAAAAGATAAGGGAACACGAGGCATGATGTCATCGATGATATCATGGTTCTAGCCTCGAGTCACGTGAATGTTCCCGCGGTCATGTGCACTAGGTCATGTGACTTTGAAGTGAAAATTAACTAAGTAAACGTTGCTCAGTGATGCAAGCATATGAGCGAAAGGTAAAAGTGAAAAATAGGGCATACACGTGCCCAAACTATAACACTACCCCCCATTTGCCAGATTCGAGGTCCAACCGCGAGTCTGCAAATTCTGTATAGGAGGGTCCGAAGGGGGAGAACAGGGATAGAAATTGTGTGTCGGAGATGCCCCGAATAGGGCGGGAAGCGGATGGATGAGAACAATGGAAGTCATTGATAGCGTCCTGCGCGTGTTGTAAATTAGCGGCCGGTTCCCAGGTGTGATCCACCTCGTCCCATCCTTTCCAGTGGATGAGGTACTGTAACTTTCCTCGAGAAAGCCTGCTGGCTGTGATGAAGTCTACTTTGTATTCTTCATGGTGATCTTCCGTGACTGTAATCGTGTCTGGTTTAAATACAGGCTGGCCAGCCAGTGGGGCTTTATATGGTTTTACTCGGGATACGTTGACGGTAGGATGGATGGAAACGGAGGAAGGAAAGTGGAGGGTAACGGCATTTGGAAGGACGGCAGTGATATGGTAGGGCCTGATGAATTTTTGTGTTAATTTATGCGTGGGATATGGGAGGGTGAGGTGGTCGGTGGATAGCCAGACCAGGTCACCAATGGCATACGAGGGAGCTTTTGAACGTTTAGACTCTTGGGTTTGTACCATCCGGTCTCTGGATTTAGCGAGCGTAGTGGTGATTTTGTCGTGGGATTTCACTATGGTGGAAGCGAATGACCCCCCA